>VZRX01008980.1:71920-127016 GCA_013398075.1 Notiomystis cincta | reverse complement strand
GGTCAGAACTGTGTGACTTGGCTGGTGATTGCTGTGTGCTCCTACCACAGCCGAGGACTGCAGGGCTTCCTGACAACCTTCAGAGCCATCTGAGCATGGCCAGATGTCCTGCAGGACCTGGCTCTGCAGAGAGGCACAGCTGCAGCTTTGCTGGGCTCACCAAAGCACTCAGTTTCTGCTGGCTGAATGTCTTCAGTGCAGCAGGAGTCAGGTACTGGGGCATCTCCTTCCACACACAGCCCGTCCAACAACACCTGCAGAGTGGTGCTACACCAAACCCAGCAATACGTGCGTACACACACACACACACACACACATATATATATGTTATTATAGTGTATATTATTATACATTACATATTGTATTCTTATATTTTTGATAATATTTCAAGTCAAGATATGTCAGGTTGGTACCAGAGACCCAGCAGTGGGAGTGACACACCACTGAACTATGTAATAGGACAAGCTTTTCATATAGAAATGGATAATCTGGTATGAGTTAGAGGAAAGAGCTTGTGATCTGGTATACCTCACCCTCAGCTTCCTGCACAGACCAGAGCTAACACCAGCTAAACCAGGCTGCTCCCAAGATGTCCAGGATTTCACAGGGAGTGACAACCTCCCAGTTCATGTTTTCAGCCTGCTATAATGCAGGAAGAGGAAAGTCAGAGCAGATTTTTCTCTCTGCTCATACCTTCCATTCACATAGTTTCTTATTTTACAAAGAGACTGATGCTATTTAAAATGCCAGATTCATTCAATCTTTTGTCTTCTCTAAATAATAAGAAAATGGTTTCTCGCAGTTTTATGGGAAGCCATCAATCTTTCCCAAAGTGACTTACTGTATGGAAGAAAATAAACATCACACTGTATGAAAAGCAGAGCAGAAAGGCTGCAGTCATGGGCAAAGCACTGCTTTCTTTAGCAGTAGCAACATATTAAAGCCAAATGTAGTCCACTGAAAGTGACATAAATAAGTGGATTTCCCATCTGAAACATTGTTTTTAGCAAGAGAAGCTTTTAATCCCCTTAAGTTCATTTCTAATCTGTCTTGGAAGTGCTTGTCTAAAGAACATTACATTGATATAAAGGATTTAATTTATTAAAACTAAACAGCAGCCAGCACACTACTAAAGAATATCTTGTACACAGTACTCTCCCAAATGAATAAAGCTGCTACAGGTAGAAAAAAAAAACCCTGCACAAACACATGGCACAGCATTCATTAAAAATTCACACATTATGTTCCTGAGCTCTCCTGCTCGCTGTGCTTTTCCCAATAAAGCAAACACTTTAGAATTCATAATACCTCTTTATCCCATGTGCACAAATGACCTCCTCTCCTTTATGCACCTAGCAAATGAACAAGTACAAAAGGGAATGGAGTAAGCAGAAAACTAAACATGCCCTCTCCTACCCAAGAGCATAAAGAGAGGGCAGGCAGAGGTTCTCTGAAGGGTTTAGAGCAGCCTTGACCAAGATGCCAGGGCTCCCATCAGTTTTGGCCAGTGCAAGCTACATAGGCAGCATCAATTATACAGTTTGTCAATCAATTAATTTTAAGGGCTTTTTCTTAGAATAGCAACTGAAGGAAACAAAAGCTGCCTTCAAATTACATTTAAATCACTTGTTAACCACAGATCTGGCAGACTGTTAAATAATCAGCAAGAAGCCAACTACCAAATGATAAAATGGCCTTTTTTCTCTTCCTGGGAGATGAAAATACCTGTGTTTCTAGCAGCCCACCTTGAGACACTGTGAGACATCTCCCTGGTTTCTCCATGAGTGCTTTTAATATGTAAGGTGGTGTCCAAACACAATAGTGTCAAACAAGGCCCCAGAGATCTTTTAATCCTACACACTAATAATGGAAAAACTTGCAGAAATTTTCTGCAAATGAGTAACCAACTGTCATAAGGGAAGATTTAGTCCACAAGGAGCAACCTTCACCTTCAAAAATGGAGTTACATATGGGGCCTCTTTCCTGAATTTTGCAGTTCAATATAGCATAGGTCTCCAGGTTTGGTTTTTTTCCATCTTGACAAAAGAGACATTATTTATTGGGGAAATTCTGCTGTGCTGTGGCACAGTGTGTGTGTTGTGACTCATCTTACATTACACCCATTGATTCCTCCTGAAGTCACAGCGGAAGCTCACTGTTACAAGTGAGATCAGTATTTGGTCACACATTGTTATCAGGCTGGATCTTAGATGACATTGCACATGACATAGTTTCCATTCATTTCAGTCATGGCCAGCAGCCATCCTGCCTCCATTTCGAGCCCACATAGCTTAAGTCAAATGGGGTCAGGATTGGTCAATGCTGGAAGGTCTCCAAAGAAAACCATGAGGCAGGCAGAGCTATTATCCAGGGATTAAGATTTAAACCTGCAGAGAAACATGTTCCTGAGGAGTCAGTCTCTGGGTAGGTGTTTTCTGTGAAGCAGTCTTGGGTTGGGGCTGATGCTGACTAAACACACCCCTCACCAGCCAGGGAGAGGAGAAAACTCAGCAAGCCATGCTGGCTTTTGTCCTACTACAGGATACCAAAGTGAAGTGATTCTCATTCCATTACCTACACACAGTCTGGCAGTTCTGGCAGTTCATGGCAGTGTGAGTACAAGGAGGACTGGATTTCCTGAGCTCTTGCAAGAGAAATTGTCCACGAAGCTGGGGGCCTATCACAGGAAACCATTTTTCACTGGGTGTCATATACGTGCAAATTCTAATGCTATGGCAAGGACAATGACAAAAACGCTCATCTTTAAGGAAAAAATTAATTAGCACAGCAAGTAAATGCTTCTTCCTAATAGGAAATCCCTTTTATTCCCTGCATTCTTCCCACCATTTTAGATGGTGCTGTAGCACAGTCAAGTGGTACTTACTGACAATTTTATCTTGGGTAAAAGTCCATGAAAACATTAAAGCATGAACAAGTCATCAAGTCAGTTTATGAATCAATATACAGATTTCCTCCATGCCCATAGCTGATTTCCATAACCATGAGCGTGCTGAAATCCTGTCTAGATGCCAAATCAATTTTTCTTATATATGAACATCACAGCTACTTGAGAAAGGGAATCTGTGCCAAAAACCTCACGCTCTTAACTAATTATTTCTGTGACTCCCTCCTTGCAAAGCACAATGACTGCCACATAAATACACACAACATTTATTAGGAACAGGCACACTTCCCACAGGTTCAGCCCGAGTGCAGCAACATCCCTGACAAGCTCATCTTCCCAAAATGTGCAGCCAGCCTTTATCACAAGAAAGAGGGCTGCTTTTCCCAGGACTTCTTTGCTGTGAAATAGTCAAGCACTTATCATCTCAGGCAGGGCAGCCAGGAGGGTATGGAAATTCCCAGCTCTCCATGGATGCATCCTGCAGAGACAACTGTTGTCTGGAATTTGCTTTCACTGGTCATTGCTCCTGGTCTTGCCCAGTATCACTGCAGAGCTGCTGCCTGTGAGATGAGAGCAATACTTTATGTAAATAATGTCCAAGTAGAGGAACTAATCATTAATGCAGACTGTTCTGAAAGTAAAAGCAAACAGCATTTGGCAGGGAAAACTATTAATGAGAGGGTCATCAGGGAATTCCTTCTGCAAACCACATGGAGATTTGCAGAGCATTTCCTTGTGAGGCATCTCAGAGCAGATGTGGAGCAGGAGAAAAGTGGGGTTAAGCTACTGAGTCAGTGTTGATGGCAAAGTCGAGGGAGGACAAGAGGCTGTCAGGAGAGCAGGGCCTGAGGAGACGTGGGCTGGTATTGACAGCTGAAAGTACACTGATGTAATGTGTCCCATTGCACAACAGGGACAGCTCTGGGGTAGGTGATGCTTGGGCCTTGGCTCCAGCCTCCAGTTGTTTTGGGGCTTTCTGGACTTCAGGCACCATTCTGTGGGGGTGTAAATGTGTGTGTGTGTGTGTGTGAGCATGAGGACCTAACCTAAGCTAACACTTGACTTTCATAGGTGGTTTCTGTCATTGAAAAATAAAGTGGATACAGAAGAGGAAAAAATAATCCCTCCCTTGTGTTCCACATTAATATATGGTTTTGCTGAATTAACTGCTGGCCCCTGCCATCCCACCACCCACAGCCTGAGCTCTTGGCTACCCTTCCCCATGTACTTCCCTTGAGAAAGAATGAGTGTTCATAATTTTAAGCACTAGCAGTAACAAGAAAAGGAAATGTCCTACTCAAACATCATCCAAATTGCTACATACATAAGTTACAAATGAAGTACATTATGCAAAAATCTGAATAACTCATATAAAGCAAGACAACAGAGTGCATTTCAGGCTGCCTGGTGATGTGCTGGGTATCTGAGGAAGGTCTGCAGGAAAACTGCTTCCCTCATTAATAAGGTCTGGAGCAGCTGTGCAGTTCCACAATGTCTTTCCACAATGCACTTACAGGAGAGAATACCAACCAGTGGAAGGCTGACAGTGGGTGGTGTATTCACTGCCTCAGTCAGGACTGGAACCCAAGTTCCCCAAAAATCTGAGAGCAGCCTATCACGGTGCCACAGCCATGAGACAAAGCTGTGGGCATTGAAGCACTAATTCTGTGGTGCCTTCTGGCTCTCCATGGCCTTGAACCACTACCCAGGCTGGTACCCTGAGCACTGGTCAGTCTCTGAGGATTCGTCTGGATACACGTAACCAGCTCTCTCCTAATTTATTGTTACATTTCATTTCACTGGTGAGAAACCTCTGTCCCCTGTGCTGATCCTGCAGCAGGCACTGGATGCTGCCAGCTGGGTGCTGCACACCAGGGATTATCACTGTCCCTCCCTGCCCTGACCCAGCTGAGCCATGGCACAGGAAATGCCACAGCCATCCCACACCACAAAGCCAAGCTTCTCCAGATTCCTGTCGGGGAGAGAACAGGAAAAGTGGGTTTGGAGTTAGTGCTCTCTGCTCCAGTGAGACTGAGCCCTTCTCAGATCTTGTTCCCTGGCTTGTAACATTCAAAGGCAGCAGTGCTGCAGGCAGGCTGCATTTTACCCAGCAGAGACCTTTCTGCACCCTTTGGTTCCAATCAAGCACATATGGTCCTGAGCTCTGCATATAAACCCATGGCACCTCTGAGACAGAAATAATCCAGTAACTGCTTCCAACACACAGGCAGTGCCGCTTTGTAACATCATTTGCAGAGATAAGCTCTACACCTAAGCAGAAGTAAAAGCTACAGACAGGATGAGGCCTGTCTATGTAACAGATCCACAGCTTTCCTGGGTGCTTGGTGCATCGGTCTCCTAAACAGTATCCTAAAAACTTCTGTTATAGTCTAATGGCCAGTTCTCAATCTAATGGCATTAGAGCTGCAGAACTAAAACACTTAACATGACTCAGAACTGACTGTGTTCTACCTCTGTCCTGTAGTTTATATAAGGAGATCATAACCTCCTCTGGCACCATAAATAACCATGCCTCTGCAGCAGCAGAGCCAGGCACAATGGACGAAATCATCAAAATTGCTAACCAAACAAGCAGAAGGAGTTATTAAAGAGTGCTTAGGCTTCCACATGTTTATTTTCAATGATTTCCACTGTGAGCACTGCCTTAGCTCTCCCAAAGAGCCAGGACACTGATTGTGCTCTCATTAAACAATGCCCTGTCATCAAGCCGAGACGCTGGATAAAATGCATGATTATTAATCCCTTCAACATAATTACAGATGACAAGAAAGAAAGAGGGGAGACCGCACCAGTGGAACAACTTTGCTCACAAGAAGAGAGAACAAACAAGTATGATTGCAGATGTTATAAATGTTTCTAATTCAACTACACAGTAATTTTTTGGGTTTTTTTCAAGTAGCATCCATTGGGTTTTGCCAACAGCTATGAACATTCACTATGCGGTTTGTAAGGTTAGAATTCTAGTAAATAAAGAAGGAGGCAGTGTTTTTATTAAAAATAAAATTAATGAGCCTTTACTTCATCGACAAAATCAGTTTTTACTTCAACAGAATGACAAACCTGCAGTCAGAGCCTGGCTGATAAACTGGTGACCCAGCTCCAGTGTATGGTTTCCATGCACATTTTGTGAAGCCATGGGTTTGCCTTTGGCTGTCCTTCGTTACTCCGGGTGGAGGAGCCAGGAGCAGCCATGGAGGGGGGGTGTTGATGACCAGGACAACAGTTTTCAGCTGAAAAGAGAAGGAAATTACTTGGTAAGAAACAATGTTCTCTGTTTTCTTTTCAAGAGGCTGCGGAGACACCACGTGTGAAGGGAGGTTAAGCTGTGGACTTCCTGAAGGAGAAGGAGGGCTGCAATGGCAACAGCAGAGAGTCAGCGGTTCAGAGACCATTTACAAAGCTTGTGTGACTTCTTGGACTGCTGAGTCCAGGACAAGGTGGCACGTGTGTCTGGGAAAAGACATTCCCGAGGCACAGAAGAGGTGTCAGGTGAGTTGGGAAATGGGCAGAGGAGCAGGGCAACAGCAGAACTGTGATAAATGAGTTACAAACAGGAGCGGGAGCTGCGGGAACACGTGAGGGTTTGCAGCTCTGGAGCCTTCGCTTCACAAGAATTGATACCAGATGACTCAGCCTTACAAATCTGATACAGATCACACTATGGGCATGTGACTGCTTCTACCAAATTAGATACAGCACATGATGCGAGCCTGTGCCAGCTCCACTCAGGCTGTTGAAAGACAGACAATAAGGATGAAGAGCCTTAAAGACAGTGTGGAGCAGTCAACCACCACCTATTCGAACAGGGATCTTCTCCCCAGATTTTTCCTCCAAAATACTGAACAAGCTCAAACCTGGGGTGGTGGGATATACTGGGACAGTGCTCTGCATCACAGGGCCATGACGTTTCCCACTCAGTAGCTGGAAAAACAAAGCCAGATGAGCCGTGTCCCTGGCAGCAGCCAGTGCTCAGCACGCGCAGGCGGAGGGGTGTGAGACACTCCCACAGCACAGGGGCTCTGCTCGAGCAGCTGGGAACAGCTCAGGGGGTGATTTTACCTGAGACCCAAGGCAGCAGATGGTGTCTGAAAGCTTGACTTTCTCATGGCCCTGCTGTAGACTATAGGTCTAAAACTCAGACTATACTGCTTGCAGCATCCCAGGAAGACAGATCTGCAAAACTGTGAAGAAACCCAAAACAACATGCCCTCAAAACAAAAAAAACCAAACCAGCAACCCAGATGCCAAACTCAGACCTTTTGGTCAGTTCATTCAAGGCTATTTTTCATTTTACTTATCACTGCCACCAACATTTTGCTTAGTCTTGAAGAAAACATTGTCATTCCACAGTCAGATGTTTTTACATGAACATCCATCATGGCCTGATATATCCTGACCTTAGTTAAAACTTATGTTTCCTAAATTGTACTTTTATGTTGAGCAAGCCCTTAGGCTACACTGTTAAAAGTTTACATTGAAAAATCATTTATAATTGGTTTGTTTGAGTTTGCCTGCTTTGCCTGCTGCAAAGTCACCAGAAAGGGCAGTATTAATTAGCAATGGCTTACACAGAGTCTAGACAATAAAAAGGAAATGATTTTACCTTTTTTAGAAGCTTTAAGCATCTTACCAGTTCTAACAAATGCATCTTATATAAATTATATTTAAGGGAAAAAAATTGCTATATAATTTACAGCAAAGCTGTTCCATTTAAATAATTTTTTAAAAAAATATTTTCAAGATATACACACATTGCTCAAATAAAAATATGATTATTGTGAAATTGAGACAGCCAACAAAAAATTTTAATTTATTCCATTTGTTATGCAAAAACTTGGTTGGAGAATTAAACAATAAATTTTATTTTATTGCATAATGTCCTAAGTTTCACTATAAAAGACTTATTTTCATTTTGGGTACATAATGATGACAATTGCACAGAATTTTTAAATAGTGCACACAACAGAAAACTTTCCAGAACTCCAACAAACCCTTCAGTGTACATTTTGTTTCAGCAAAATTAAGGAGGCATTTCGTCTGGGTTAGACACTGAGGGATTGAGCTTTCAGTTCCAAACATCCTTTCCAAGTGTCTGACATAACTTTGCAAAGCCTTATTAAACATGAATTAATGAATCATTGGAGCTGATTTTATTTATTCACAATGTCACTGCGAAGAGACAGAGGAGTTTTGGATCATGGCACTCTGCAGCACTTGATGTTATTTTAGTTCATAATTGGTGGTGACAAAGCCACAAAACACTTGGAGCATTTGGCTAATGCCGAGAAAATATAATAGCAGGCACAGAATTTAACTTACATCTACCTTCATTTGGAAGCAGATTATTTTGTCATCCTTGAGGAGACTGACAGCAGATCCCAGTTTCTGTATTGGTTCAGATCAACCCTCGCTGCCTGCCCGGCCCACATGTGTTGCAGTTTATCCTGCTGTCACCTGATACCCTGGAGGTCAGCGTGGCGGGGGGCACCGAGGAAGGACTGACAATACCAAAATGACTGCGAGCAAAAGGCATTCTTGGGGCTGATTCTGATCTCAGAGCAACCAAAGATCAGCATGTATTTAAACAGATAGGGTTACTTTAAATAAATGTACAGTAGCAAAAATTCCAGGAAACCCTAAGGCAAACTGGAAAAAATAATCTGCTCTGTTTCCTTGTAGTCCTTTCCTAGTTTGTATTGGAAAAAAACAAAGAAGTGTTTTTTTTCCCCAACACAAAGAACAGCTGAAATAAGGAAAGGAGGGAGGACTAACACACTTCTACCACAGGGCTTTGCTCAGCCCGAAGACAGCCTCTAACTCAAGAGACATTCCCTTCTTTCATCTCTCCCATTTTTCACTGACAAAGGCAACAAACTGTAGGCAAAGACAAGAAATGTAAAGCTCCATCCTTGAGCTGTTTCTTGATCCCTTTCCTATTTTTACTTCCCATCTTCTATTCTCTTACAGACCCATCCTTTCCCAACAGCTCTAGGCACATATTTTTTGAAGTAAATGAAACTGATTGAGATCTTGCTGACCCAGGTTAAACATAGATTCTTGTCATGAAAGCCAGAGGAGCTCCATCAATATCAAACCAGTGTGAACAAAAGTAGAATCAGACCCAATGGTATAAAGGTATGGAAACATATATGTCCCAGCTGCCTTTTATTCACATCAGTTTAATGTTAATGAGGTGCCATTGGCTTCAGAGGAATGGTTCCTGACTTACAGAAGCAGAGTCAGTGGAGATGCCAACAGCGCATGTGTTGTTTGGCACTGCTCTGCCTGTGCAGCGCAGGAGCAGAACTGCCAGGAACGCCTTTCCCTGCCTGACCCTGCCCAAGCCCTCTCCCCTGCTCCCAGCTGAGCCTATTCCTGCCCACCTGCTCTGGCAAGAAGCTCCCACACGTGTTTGGTGTCAGGCACAGCCATAGGGCTCTCCCCATCCTTTGGCACCGCGTTGCGGTACGTGGCCGAGGAACGGCCCCTGTCTCCACGCACAGCCTGTTTGCCCACAAGTCAGCCTCAAGGGCTTATTTGTACCTAGTCTTGCTGCCAGGTTAAAGAGCAGTTACCACAGGCAGAGGAAAAGAAATATTTTACAGGTTTGTAATTCATTAAAGCATTGGACCTATTCCAATATGGGTCTGTTGGGTAGGAGAGAAGACATGTTCAGACTGTGGTCTACAATGACACACTTGTAATATTTGTGAACATTTCTAGTGACTGAAACTATTTTCTGGGTGTTCTGCTTGTGCCAAGAGACTCAAGCATACAAATTCAAGGTAATGCCCTTTGCTTGCATGATTCATGTTTGTGTCATTTCAAGTTTCAATGGTAGATTTAAGAGGGCCACTTCAACCGTGCGCTATAAGACAAACACTCCTGAAACAAAAAAATTCCAGCATAGCACAAACAACAAAATCACCTTAAATCTCTCAGGTGTGGTTCTTTAGTGGCTTATACTCAAGTGATTTCTGTGCATGTGAAGGAAAACACTTCAAGGATCCTTTTACCGGTATTATAGTCACACATTTACCTGATTGGAGAAAAGAGTTCTTGTCTTTTCTTTTAGAAAACCTGTAAAATAGAATTTACAAGACTTCAGAGTCTTAGGCCATGATCCAGAAATCAGTACATATCTTCCTATTAATCAGAAATGAAAAGTTTAAGTAGAAGTCAGTAAAATCATGTCCTCTGACAAAAGCGACAACTGCCTTATTGGTTTTGACATCACTGACTTTGCATATCAACCTCAGTCACCTGTTACTCTCCATAACAGCTCTAACCAAGATCTTTCACAACAGAAGTAAAAACTTCTTTGTTTTTAAAATTCACAGAAAGCTTTAAATTCCTCTACTTTCAAAAGGAAGCAACATACATGTGACACCAGAAAAAAAATTAGGAAAAAAAAGGTACGTGCAAAGATTCACAAAATGCATGCAGATTCAAAAGTAGTACATGTTCTGATTTTCCTTGTAATTCTTTACATGCTATCAGAATATCCCTGCAGTTCATCCAGTGTCAATTTGTATACACTTATTGAATGATTTACACAACTTAACACCAATAATTATACTCAGCAGTGAACGTAGGTTTCAGAATAAAAGCCAAAAAATTCTCCTAAAAGGTAGAAAGGTTGAAGCTAAAGTAAGGGGAAAGAAGAACCATAAAACAAAAAATAGATTCTCTTGCTTTGCCCAGGCTGTAGCTAAATGCACAGAGAGCAGAAATAAGTCTCCCAGGAATGTATCAAACCAAGCAACATAAATGCAGCCTCATTGCCCAGAGAGTCAGTAGCAGTGCTGCCAACCTCCAACAGCCATGAGTCAGAAATGATGCCCTAGAAAACCTGCAGAAGTTAAAGCTCAATGAATGTAAAAGTTCATTGTATTTGTTTGTGAAGCTTGCATTTGAAATTCACCTCAGAAGCTTTTTTTCTACCCCTCTGAAGCCTGGAAACATTTATTAATAGCTAAGCTTCTCATACGACTCTTGGAGCTGGGGAGTTTACAGAAAACATCAAACATAGAAAGCTTGGATGGGCAAACTTGACAATTCTGAGAGACAAAAATTAAACAGGACACAAAAGCCGTGCTACCATGGCTGGAAAACCCCTGTGGACCTGGCAAGAAGTGATCCAGTGGGATCAAGTGCCGGTGTGGGGCCAGCCGTGCCAAATCACACAGTCACAGGATGGCCAGTGCTCTTCAGTCCTGGCCTTGGGGTGACACATCTACTTCTGGTTCAGAAAATATGGGAAAGTCTCTTCTGGATAAATGGAAAAGAAGAGAAACTCAAAAGTCATACACTCTTTCTGAGGATGACGGTCATAAAGTCAGTACTTGACTTTATGAGACAGTAACTGAGCAGAGGTCACTCTCAGATGGAAACAGCAAAGGGACCTGAGAGCATCAGCACTGGCTGAGACCAGCACAGCCAGCAT
The DNA here is from genome assembly GCA_013398075.1 of Notiomystis cincta. Taxonomy (NCBI): domain Eukaryota; kingdom Metazoa; phylum Chordata; class Aves; order Passeriformes; family Notiomystidae; genus Notiomystis; species Notiomystis cincta. The sequence continues at coordinate 115,644 of VZRX01008980.1, read as the reverse complement.
GCCCAGTCAGGATGTGCTTCTTATTCCCAGGGGCCATCCAGGCAGGGCACACAATCCCTCAGGAGACTGTGAAGTCCCCATCTCTGGAGGTTTGCATGGCCCCACTGGATCAAGCCTGGTCTGAGCAGTTTGGTCTGACGTCCCTTTCTGCTCCAACAGGAGCAGCTCTGACAAGGTCACTTCCTTGTGAATTACACCCTGATTCTGTATTGGAACAGTAATTGCCCTGACAGAGAACAAACCATCCTCCTTTATCATGTTTCACACGATAAAATATAAATAAACAGATCCAAACACAAACAAATAGAAAATTGGAGCTCACATATTAAAACCTTTTTGCCCCTCAAAGGACCCCTTTTTAGGCAGCATTTGCATGAAGAAATGATTGTCCCTGTCTCGACTCCCAGCCAGGTGCCTCTCTCTCAACAACACCTGATAGCCTCCAGGTTGCTGCCTTGCTCATGGTTTCTGTGCTCCAGCTCAGCTCACACTCTCTCATGCCCATGTCAGGATGCAGCATCCAGTGATGAAATCTGCCATCACCCAGCGCCATGGCAAAAGCCCAGGCGGGAGCAAGGAGAAGTTTCACTCCCATTATGGGTAGGAACCTCCTCGTGCTCCTCTTAGAATGAATTAGGAAGGACCTGCAGTCTGGAGGAAGCCTGTATCAGTGACTCTTTGGTGAGATAACGCCCTAAATTCCCAGCCTCCAGCACAGGCAGTGCACACAACATTGGAGTTTCTCACGTCACGGTCAGATGGAAGTTCCTGACAGCCTCCTGTTGCAGTGCCCTGGCATGGAAGAGCTGAGACTTTAACAACAGCCAGTCTTTCCCATAGCCAGATCCATAGGGCACACCAGCAGATCACTCAGCAGCCCCCAGCAGCAGATAGACAATAAATAAACACATATATAACTATAAAGAATAAAACAAATTTTAATTTCTACTTTAGGAGCCAAGGGAAATGGCTCACTGGCCAGTAGAGTTATGCAACAATTGACTTCCTTTCAAGCTGCAAATTACAAGATGGCACAACCACAACTATAAATATGTTCCTATCGTACTGAAAATAGGCTTTGCTTTCAATTAAGCAGTTGTTAAAAGTATGTCTCTTTTTAAAGAACTGGCTTATGATAGGGGATATTTCTTCCTTGGCATTTTTAGTACATAGGAGCTTAAATTTAGGTTACAAAACAACCAGCCTGACCTTTTCCCAGAGCTTTAAATCCTGGACAATTTCCATGGCACTCAGAGGTTGCTCGGTGCTTTTGAAAACTGGACCATTTCTTTCAATTTTAGAAGTGTAACTTCCAGGTACCAGTCCTGACAATCCCAAACTAATGTGTTTCAGAAAATAGTAGTTTTCCTTAAATATAGACAATTACAGACAAATCTTTGTGGAGCCATATATAGCCAAAAGTTTGAAGTGCTCTGTCTCAGTAGTACTTCAACAAACTTTATAGGCAAGAAGCACCAGCTATCAGAAAGAGTTTTAAAAAACACAGCTCATCTGCTTTTCCATCTCTCCAAATGGAATTCTGAAATGCCATCAGTTTAAGGTTTCAGATGAGAAGATATTTTTATCCATTTAAGAAAAAAAAAATCCATTTCCCATGCATTAGATTCATGCGAAACTCCAATGTTAGAGGCTGTGTCCATCCTGCTCACTGATATAAATTGTACCCTGACAATCCCAGTGATGGGATTGGAAGTGGGTTGAGCACCACAGCATCTCATAAGAGGCTCCTCAGTGCTATTCCTGCAGATAAGATATAATTTGTGCTCCCCTCAGGCACCAAAGGCAATGTACCAGTGCAATAATCTTCTGAGTATCCCAACATTTACAAATAATTGTAAAGATCTGCTAATATGGTTTAGTTCAGCAACTCTTCACAGTGCTGAGTGCTGACAGAAATGACAACTGGGAGAGTATTAAACACCTTTTAGGATGTCTTGAAGGAGAAGACTTGTGAAGCACTTACCCCCAGGAACAAGTAGTGGGAAGCATGTTGAACATTTCATAATTGTGGCCTCTCTAGCCCCACATTTTTTTTCATAGATTGAACAAAAGCCAGTGTTTTGGGTTTTGTAAAACTTCCTAACAAATGAGACAAGAAATACAATGGTGAGGTTACAGCACAGTCGTAAATGTGTTGTTTACTCACATTCAAATTTCGTTTAAACTGCTTGGCAGTCACATGCAATGCAGGTGGCAGCCACCTTCTTTAATAGTTTTTTTTTTTTAAATATTCAAGAGGTTAAAGGGACAAATTATAGTTATGGTTATAGGACAAATTAAGGAGTTTGATAGAAGCATTAGAATAGCAGTTGATAGAAGTATTTAGATTGGCAACTAGTACAGAGAGGACTGTTCACACACCAGAGGAGCAAGTGACACTGAAGCCAGAACAGATGCCCCCTGTATTAATCACACTGAAATTAATAATGCAAAGTGATCAAAGGAAAAAAACTTTGGTGTCAGCTGAGATGATATTTTGCCCCATCTCCCTCGTGTCAGAGGCAGGGTGTGCAGTGCCCCCGACTCCTTCAGCAGAGCCCTGGATCCCCACTTCCCTCGCCATGCCGAGCTTTACCCTGGGAGGTTATTTGGTACCAGTTTCTGCCAGTGAAATGCACAGGAAGGCATTCCAGCACTGGTGCCCAGAGCCATCATGAAGGCCTGGAAGGCCCCAGCAGACTTCAAGAGGTATTGAAGGTCAAATTCTCTGTGGAGTGGTTGCCATCTGTGGCAACACTTCCAAAACATCTCAGCAGGGAAGCAGTTGCCATTTTTTGTACTAAGAAAGCACATTTAAAGCTCCCATTCATTTTACTTTTGAAGTTGGATAGGAGTTAGGGAGGTAAATAATGATTAACTCTCTGGGCTGCTAAACATTTCTTTTAGCTGATTCTGCCTCTGCTTCAAATATGCCATTCATTAAATGGTGTTATCATCAATTTCATCCTTCACGTGAGTCTCTTAAAAGTAAATCAACAAAAACTGTTAAACACTTAAACCACAATGTTTAAATATCAGAGAAGAGGGAAGCTTGTATATAGTTTAAAAGAAACAAAAGAGAAAAGAAATAAAAAGCTATGCTTTTAAGGTTTGTTTGGGTTTTAATTATCACTGTGAATACATTAATCTTTCATAAAAATGTCACTTTATATACTTACATTAAATTTGTTAGACTTTTTCATATAATGCATATTTCTGAAAAGAATGCATGTTGCCAACAAAAATGAGTGTTAACTAAGAGACAGTTACCCATATTTTATACTTCTGGAAGTGGAAAATCCAAGCACATAAATCAAAATGACCCTAAAGCAGTGACCAGCATGCCCTAAGCAGATCAACAGTGGTTTCATTGACCTCCAGACTCATAAGGGTCATATTTTCACACAGATGAACTGGTCTTGAACTGCATTGTGCACAAAGAGACCCCGGCCACAAAGTGTCTCTGCTTTCTGTTAGGGTAACCTGGATCACTTCCCAAAACAAAAAATCAAAGCCACAATCCATTTTAGAAAGTGTTTGTCTGTCCTGCCTGGACTCCTTTCTTCTAGTCTTGATTTTCATGAGTACATTTGCATGAATTTACCATTAATATCCATATTAAAAATAAACAAACAAACAAACCCACCAAACCCCTCCAAAACAGCACCATATCAGCCCTCAGAATTTGTTATTACAGATTTTTCTTTTCTGAAGATTTTTCCAGGACACTTTTTCACACTTGTGAGACTCTAACTATTCAATCAGTGCAAAAACTCTGGGCAGCTCACTTCAGGCTTTTCTCCTAATGCTGAAGTGTCCCTTACATCACAGTAGTATTTCACAAATGTTGATGTGAGAAACCTTGCAGTTTTCCTGCTTGGCGGGAGGGAGCACTGAGGCGCTGACTGCAAACAAGAGGTTCAGCCCTCTGCTGAAGGACACCACAAAGCTTACATGCCAGTTGAGTTTTCTAAATATACTTGTGTGATGTTCAACCAGTGGGTGAGCCTTGTTTGTCTCCCAGCATCAGATGGCATCCAAGGCTCTCGCTGGCTCTCGGCACAGGATGAATTTTGTCAAAAACAGAGAGTGCCATGGCTGGCTATGCAGAACATCTGTGGCACAGGCAGGAGCTGAATCCAAACCAGCTAACTCCCAGTTTACTGCTTTGATCACAAACTCTGCTCCTCGCTATCCTGTGGCATCCCTCTACACACTTTTGGGAGTGCTCCCAGGGCAGGATGGAGAAATGGCAAGTGAGGGCAGGAACAGACAGAAATGGGAGGCTGGGCAGGGCAGCTCACCTGCTGTGGGTTCTCATCCTTACCCTAGGATTTTATAAAATAATTATGGAAGCTTTGGGGGTGACTTCTGTGGCAGAACTGCAAAAGACAGAGACAAAGTCTTGCTTCTTTCAGAAGCCTACATTTTGTTTCTAGTTTCAGTGCCGCCATTCATATTAATGAAAAATGCACAATGTTTTTGTTGCCTCCTTTTTTTGCAATGGAAGTGATTTCTCTCTGTCAAAATCAATCATCATATCAGTTTTAATCAGATAAAGGTTTTGGCTTCTACTATCTAAATTGCCCTTCCCACAGTGCCTAAGACAAGCATCAGTGCTCCATCACAAAATAAATGTGTTGATATTTGATAGCTCATTTGAACATGATGGTATTTACATCTTAGTTGGTTAGATTTTCATTTAACACAAGTTATGGGTTCACATTGAAAATAAAAACAATACTTCTCTGTTCCTCTTGCCATTCATGTCTACTTTTGTTTCAGCCTAAAATAACACATTGCTGGAGGGTATTTTCTTAACACTGCCAAGCCTGAATGCAAGCCCTGTGGAAAATGTTTGTGTTGAGCTTGCCATGGTCCAGGCTAATAACAACGTGATGATGTATAGGTGAATTCCTGCTCCTCAAGTCCTCTGTGACACACGGATTAGGTCTGCCCTTATCTTCTAAGACATCTGGATGAGTGTCTGGGTTTTAATTTCACAATGAAATCACAGGGGACTAGAGTTATGTTATGTGCTTATGAACAAAGTGGAATATCCCTGGTAAGGGCAAGAGTGGATTACCTTAGATAACTCTACTTAAACCAGGGAACATTTGAGAATGTTGAAGAAAGGAAAGAGGTTCCACCAATAAAAACAAACACAGGCTTAAATTTGTGTTCTGTGTACTAAACATTTTAAAGCTCCTGGAGGTTGAAATATGACCACATGTAAATGGACTGATAAAGCTAAGACAACTCTTGAAAGACCAGATCAGGCTTCCCAGGACAACTACCAGCACTAAATCCTAATGGCATGCATAAATCATTTGAAGACACATTTATTCAGAAGATGCTACTTAAAAGTCAAAATACTCTGCTTTAATCACCAGAAATAGTATGTGCATGCTAACATTTGCAGAAAATGCTCTAGGGCAACATGAAATTAGTATCTTAAAATTCCTAAATACATGCTTTTCCTAAGATGAAGACTTTTATCTATTTATGCCCATAAAACTGTCAGAAAAAAAAGGACCTGTGAGAGCATAAAAGGGTCAGTCCTGCTGACTACAGCCCAGCCATGGACAATATTAAAAACATCAAAGTTCATATGATGTTCATGGTTGGGCTCTGAGTGTTGCAGAGCTGAATAATCAGCTTGCCAGACCCAAATCCTGTGATCCAGGGCTATTGCAGCTTCCCAGCTTCACTGAGACTCTATTCCCATCCTGCAGCCTCTGCAGACATTTCCTCCACACTCTCAGCCCTAGTGAGGCTGTAACCCCGAGGGTCCAAGCCTACCTTGCCTGTTTCATGCTAATATATCTTTGGGTCTGCAAGAGAGCCCAGGCTCAGCAATCCAGAGGAGGGCTCTTCCACTGCCTATATTCACAAACTAGGGAGGAACAGGAGGGAGTCAGACTGAAAACCTGAAGGATCCAGGCTTATTTTCCAGAATGGCTGCAGAATGTTCCCTGTCTGCTTGTGCATTTAAGTTGCAAAAAAACGCACAACACTTGTAATGCAGAAAAAAATGAAGACACAAATAATGGCACTGAGAGAAAAACAAACGACATTCCATTTTGTTTAGCACATTAACTACCTGTCTTCTAATCTATTAAATTAAAAGTGATCCAGACATATTGAAAGTTTTTAGTAAACCACAGAGATTAATATATACTTAGGAAGTCTTCTGTTAATACAGTATTAGCTGATAAATATGCAACCAGCTATTCTATTCTAAATAAATAACAATATAACCTGCAAAAGTTGTTGATTCCCCCCCCCTCCAAAATATCAATAGAAAATACATTAAGCTTTTCCATGAAAACCTTAGAAAATCTTTTATTGTCTTTGGTGGGGTCAAGATTTCACCCAATAATTTTTTATTTTCATAACTGCAACAAAATATAACATTTTCCTCCGGATTTAAATACTCTACTCAGAGTTTCTCTGCCTAGATAGGAATACTTTTTAAATTGTCTCTGCTGTTCCCATATAGACAAGTTGTTCTATTTAGGCTAATCCAGTCATGAAAAGAGCTAAATGAGGTGTTGAGATTTCTTTTTGATCCTCAGTTTAACAAGAGTTTTAATCAGTAATAGATCTAACATACATGTGCTGCTCTGCAAGCAACGTAAGAAAAGTGTATCAGTTTTCTTTCTGAACACTTCACCTGCTTACTTTGCTTAACAAGCAATCAAAACACAGATCCTGTTGTTATTGTTCATACAGTAGATACAAACGGGACAGCTCCATGCACTAAACTTTCTCTAAATTTGTGTGACTGCAGCCTACAGACTCAATATTTCAAGGGGAAAATGCTAAGGAAGACACTGACCCTGGAAAAATGAATGTACTACAAAAGACATCATTATATGTCCTTCTTATGTGTTATTCACAGCTGTTTCTTAACAAAGTGAGAAGTCTAATATCCCACCAGAGAGACTCAGGCCAACCTTGTGATCATAGACATCCTGCTTGGCTGGAAAGCTGGTGGGGTCCTTCAGTATGTGAGATTATATATCACTCTGATCCCCATGAAGGACACAGAGATGGCTGAGATTTAATGTTCTTTCCATTTTGCATGGAGAGCCCACTGGTCTGGGTAAGGCACACAGCAGCCACTAAGGGCTGAAGTCAGTCTCAGTGAAGCTGTTGTCACCACCAGGTGCCTGCTGCACTCTTCCAACAGCAATTCCACCTCTGCACTGGGGGGTGGAAGGGGATGGTCCCAGCATCTCAACTTTACAAACAAATATATTAGCTTAAACCTCTGGTAAAATGCTGGAGTAGTCTTTTCAGTTGTGCTGTAAGGGCAAGCAGCTGGGTGGCAGCTGTGTCTCTCAGTTGTTCATTCATGACTGGGAGCTGTTGTCAACTGGAAACTGAGTCAAAGCCCTGAAATCAGCTCTGAGGTTTTAGTGTGTGGATAGGAGCCAGGTCAAATGGCTACAGCATCAGGACTTAACATCACACCTTGTAGAACACAGTGGGTTGGTGAGAAGGAGTTGCCTCATCTTTGACAAGTTAACAGGTATGCCTGAGGATGGAGGCAAAGCTCCAGTTTGCCAGGTAGAGCAGGAAAGCTTCCAAGACCAAGCAGATCTATCTACCACCCCCAATGACAGTAGGTAGGCTGAGCAAATTTGCCTTCAGTGTTGAGATGAAGGCTCTGGCACTGAGAGCAGCAGCAGAGCCCCACCCACCCCTCAGAAGCAGTCTCACCTTTCCTGTGCAAGCGTGTGTGGGCCCACCTCAGCACACCTCTCCTGCTGCTCCGCGGCCGCCGGCGTGCTCGGTCTTGCCAGCACAGGTACACCTAGAAGGGCCAATCTTGCAATCGTTTACTCAGACAGATGGGTTGCACATAAGTAATGAGCTGCTAGCACCCCAGCATGTTAGACAATATGCTGACAATGTCATAACATTATTTCATCCTTCTTAAAAGATAAGACCCAGCCTGTTCTAACCTGCTCAGGTCATTATCTTGTTAGCACAAGATGCCCTGTCACTAACCAGTTTAGAGTATGTAAAGCTATAATTTGCACTAAAATGAATTATGTATTGTTTACAGTTTACCATTAAATTACAATGAACAAAAACAAGCTTCTAGGATGCCTCTTTCAAAGTCTTCCAGATGAGTTTAAATGCACACAGGAACAAATGTCTTGATATAACAGCATTAGAAGTAGGCTGGATCTCGGTTGACTAATTTTCACACTAACTTACTTAAAAGCCAGAAAGAAAACAGTGAAGATCTTTATACAGGCCATCAAAAAGCCTGACTGCAAGTGTTTCCAATTTGCTTTAGTAATTAAATCGAAAGGAGTTTAAGGGTTTTTCACCCAGGTCATTTACTACTTTGGAATTTTACTGCTTGCTTTGCAAAGAAAACAAACTGGAATGAGTCACTGGTGAGTATAAAGAGTGGATGAACACTGCTAAACAAACCAAACAGTGAGCTCAAGTGGATAGAGAAAACACAAGTCAGAATTCTAAATATGGATCTGAGAATAGTGTAAAAGGATTAGACGTCTTTGTCACATGAAGAGCAAACCCACATGCCAGCATGCCTTTCCAGTGCAAGCAGCCACTGATCAAAGTAACATCTACCAGTTTGTAAATATGCTAATCTTCATGTTTACACAAAAGTGTCAGCACTTGCTTTACATCACAAAGAGCCTCATACAGTTGAAGATTAATTACTTCCAACACTGAGATAGTGTGTAAATACTGGTTTCACCAGAACCCTACCTTTTGCTGTATTTGCACAGCTCAGCAGAGGTGTATGTTGCTAAGACAGATAATTCAGGGACACTTACAAAGTGTCAAATACCTCCAGATAGACAGACTTTTGACAGGTATTTTAGTGATTATGTGGAGCCAGGATTAGGCAGGTTTAGGCTTCATGCTGCAAGCATTGGATCAAAAAATATTTTTGCTTTTTTCTATATACTTTAGCTCTGAATAGCACTATCTACCCTAAACCTGATTTGTGCATTCAGCTTTTGCACTTATATGTGATTACAAAACATTTAAAACGAATTTTTCCACTCCCTGGTTTAATATCACTTTCCCTCCTCACAGTCCACCAGTCTCTTGGCAGCGTCCGCGTCTGCTCGCTGAATGCTCTGTTCTAACTCTTGTTTAGAGAAGGATAAGAGCTATGATAGGGACACACAAACATATCATTTTCTAGTAGTGAATTTCAGAAACCTTCAGCTGTGGTATAAAACAGGGAAAATAATTACAATGTGTGCTGAGGTTGAGAGATCAGTACCTACTGCTGCATTGTTGCAACAGGGAATGACAATAAGGAGATGAAGCCCAGGCAAGACTGGATTTCCAAGGTTCAGGTGACTTAAGTCGTGGCTTGCAATATCTCTTTAAAAGACATTTTACATTTTCAATACTATGTACTCCCTACCAAAAAACCTCCCATGGTGGCAATTTTAATATCGAAGAGTCATGAGCAATAATTAACAAAAGGAAAAAAATTCAAGTGGGAATTCTCTGCACCTCTTCATTGCTGTTAGTGCTCAGCACCATTGCCACAAGAACATCACTACTCGCCAACAAGTATTACCGCATTTGCTTCCTATACTAAACTAGAAAAAAAGAAAAAAAAGAAAGCAGGATGCTGGCAAATGCTAGCTTTACAAGATTCCAGAGCAAACAAGAGCGGATGAGGATAATTGGGAGATTTAAAGAAAAGAGAATTGAACGCAATGTTTAGAAAGTGAGAAAGAAACGGCTTCCATGTGAAACACCAAACCAACACTTCCATACTAAACACTCAAGGAGGCATTTCACAGGAGTGCTTGCTGCCCAAGCCAGCCAGTCTTGCATTTCCCTCTTTACTGTGCGTGTGACAAGGTGACGATGGCACCGGGATGTGCTCTCAAGGCACAGGGGCTGACGGCGGCCAGGCAAGATTGACGAGGGGACACATGGGCTGCTCTGTCCCCAGTCCCTGTCCCCAGGAAGGCAGCTGGGAGCCTGCAGCCCCCACTCCCCGGCAGTGCAGGGGCAGCAAGAGCTGCAGGCTGAGCTTGGGCACACGGCAGAAGCAACATGTGCAGCAGAGACTGAGGCTGCTGTGGTTAAATCAACATGCTCCATCTCACGTTTGCACAGGGCAACACAACCATCAGATTAATTACTAATTACAGTGGATTGCTCCTAAGTAGGTTCACAGCAATAATAGTAATAAAAAGACTAAAAGAAGCATTATTAGCATAGTTAATTATATGACCATTGGCGAGATTATTGATGGAGATACAAAATGCTGTTGAACAAGAAAGATATGTTTGACATTGCTTAAGAGAAGCGTCGCTGTTGCTTCATATCTTTTTGGATTTTTCTAATCATCTCATCTGTGTTCCGAAAGTGCAAAAAACCAGTAATTATCTCTGTTTGATCTTTGACTAACAATTATTTATGAATCTAATGGAACAATAGTGTTTCTAAAATGTAAGTAAACCCAGTAATCTTTATCAGCATAAAATCTTCAGCCACACTGGCCTGGGTTATGGGAATCTGTCGTGTGATGAAAGCAGACAATAGTAATTTATTGGTTTAGTCATAATCCTTTCAGTAGTCCAGATTGCTGTTGCAAATTTGTTAAAAATCTGCTACCATTCACTGAGCAACAGTACAACACCTGAAGCAATAACATGGGTGGGGAATGTAAAGGAGCACTCCGATATTCATGTGTGGCATGACTTAGACAAGGCCACGGGAAAAGAGCTGAGAAAGAACAATGTTGCACAAACCAGAGAGAGATTCCTGTTCTCCCACAGCACATATGCAATTTAATCTCCAAACAGAGACCAGTTTAAATTTTCAAATGCTTCAATGGTACAAAAAAGAATTATTCACTCAGCAGTTATTTTTTATCCTTTACAGAGTGGCCACATGCTCCCATGAAGGACCTACTGCAACGAGACACCACCTGCGTAAAACCACACTCTCATGTGAAAAGTATTTACATTAGTACACACTACTTTCCCCTTAATTTTTCTTTATTTGGTGCACTTGGCAATACATAGCACACTGCTCAGTCAGCCAGTTGCCCTAGTGTTTAACATGGCAACTTCAAGAATAAATATTAATATTTTTAATCATCTAGTTTGGCAAAGGAACTGAGGAGCAGCTGCTGTATGTATGACTGCCTTCAATTCATATCTTGAAATAAGCTGGACTTGAGTGCCCCCCTTTAAAAATACCCTAGAAGGCAGGCCTCTGCTGGAGTCTAACTTTGGTGGCAGGTACAATTACAGCTCCCATTGAGAGGAAGACAGAGCTGTGACCAAGTGATATAGATCTGTTTTCAGAGCAGCACTCAGCAAACAAACAATCCTCCCAAGCACTTCAAGGGAGCACAGGACAGCATAAATGGTTGTGTTAGCACGTTTGTCTCAACATTACTTTTTGGTTATGTTTTGATCACTTACTGCTAGTCGTCATATTTTATGAACCTCACCCATGAACACTAACATGCAAACTGAAATTTAGGACTCCTGACCTTTAACACCAAATGGCCATAGGTGTTCCCACAGCTGTTAAATAAACCTATGTTTATGGAGCCATAAATGTAGTGCAGGTGAAGTTTCCAATGATGTAATAACAACTTCCATCGCTGTGCAGTTTGTCATTTATACAGCAGTGTACCATCACCGGTGAATATTGTTTTACAATAACAGCACAGGTTCCTTCGATTAAATCACTCTTTCTTCATTTATGAGTCATTCGACCTTTAACCTCTCAGAGGAAGATCAAACCACTTCTTAAGGTCCCACTCTTTTAACCAAGGAGCACAACAGTTGGTTAGATAACTAAGGAGGTTGGTATGTGCCCCCAGGGTTTCACAAACAACTGTCCTAGATCTTTTATAAGATAATCTTAACATAATCATGTAGCCACAAATTGTCGTGTAAATTCCCAATTAAAAACACCAAATAGGAGCTGTAAATCATGATACAACTGCCACCTTTTCGGCACTGAAATACAGTTTGAAAAGCAGTAGAGGAGCTCTTGTTTGTGCTTGTTCTAGTACTCAACACACCAACAGCAAAACAGCCCATTTGATTTACAAGAGAGCGACAAAAGTGACAGGACAACTAAAACTGTTCAAAACTTAACCTAAGCAGTAACAGAGAACACAGAACTTAAAAAACTGCTCCATTCCCCATTCAGACTATGCTTGTAAAAATGAGCATTTGTGTTGGCATGGCTCCACACCCACTCTTTGTCCCAATTTACATAAAACTGCAGCATGCTCCTGTTGGAAGGATTGATGGCAATTTGGGGGATGGGAGGAGATTTTGTTTTTAAGAAATGGCAGCTTAATTACAATATAAATGTTAGAAAAATAAATAGTCATTAAAGCCCTTTATCCATGGCTGATTGGCTTCATTCCACAAACTTTAGCAAAGTTTGAATCAGCCAGAACTGAAGACACCCTGTCTGCCACAGGGCCTGGGCCTTTGTCAGGGATCCAGCTGAGCTGCGGGTACCACTCACGGTGGGTGACACGTGTCCATCAGGACACAGACCTCCAGCCTAGCTCATGGTACCACAGGTCCTCGTTCCAAGACATCTGCTTTTCTCCTGCCACCACCAAAAGGCAGTCTCTGTTTCCTTTGCAAAGATCATTCTGTAGCTTAAATTATTCCAGGGCTAGGGTTTAGTGCTAAGTATCTTGGCCCTTGTCCTTCACATGCACACTCACTCGAAGATGCACCTCCCCTCCCTGCAACATCCTTCCCCACTCTGGCAGCCAGGAACATGATTAGAATGGGTTTTATAGGTATTTATATATTTATGCATACAAAGTCCCAACAATTAATTGCAAAATTTTTTAAGCATTCAGCAAATGTCTTAGTTGCTGTCAACAAGCAATCAACAAATGCAGATGGCGTTTTTCTCCTCCTACTTCACACTTTCCATGTTTCCCAACACTTGCCAGAATGTTGTGGTGATAGATGCAGACAATAGATGCTTTACTAAACATGTCCTTGATATCTGCATAATCTCCTTTATTATATATCATTAACTTGGGCCAGTCCCATGTTATTGCTTCCTCAACACTGCTAGCACATCATGATCTGGAAGGAGCTATTTATTGCTCCAAGAATGTGACAGTCTCGCCCAACCAGTCAGACCTCAAAATTTTACTTACTTATCCATTTTAGCTTCTGTTCCCTATAGTACCTAATGCAGAAGAGATGAAAATGAGACATTGCAGCATAAAGAGACTTGCAATAAAACATTCCTCCCAAATTTTTCCACATAAATGATAAAGTTTGAGCATTTGCAAATCAGAGGTTATGGAAATGTCTTCTGATCACTAATAAAATCCCTTCCTAAACAAATTTTTCAAGTGTAAAATATAGTCAGAGATATAATCATATTTTTTCAAGTGCAGAACTCATGCTTGTAATGTGCACAGGACCTGAATCCTCTGATGGAAACCTCAGATATCTCAGGAGAGAATTCCAGAACTGTAGAGGGGACACCTTCCTCTGTGTTATCTGGTAAAAATTTGCACTTGAGTCACATGATAGAAACAAAATGCCTTGGCAGGAATGTAGAGAAAACAATAGTAAGAGGCAGAGGCTAAAGAAACAGAAAGTTAAAGTAGTGGGCAAGGCCAGATTCTCAACCTGAGTAACCCAGACTAAAGCAGAGTTCAGGGAGCCAGAGCTCTTTCTCTTAGCCCAGATTTACTGAATGAGCCCCAGGACTACAGACCCCAAACAAAGAGCCTCAGATGGAATTGCTCTGACTGGAAGTGGCTGCAAAGAGCCTGCAGTGAGGAAATGCTTGGACGTCTATCTAGGGCCCACATCTCACAAAGGAAACACAAACCTGTCTGAAAGCTGCCTTGCTGTGACGCAGCAAGAATTTGTGGTCCCTCAAAGCCAGCTGGAGCGGCTCCCACTGGCTGCCACTGGCTCCCAGTGGCAAAGCTGCCCTGACAACCTCCTGCTCTGCAGTGCTCCCCAGGACAGCCCACGCTGGCCACCAAGGCATTGCTGAGCTCCTCAGGAATGCTGCTCCATGTGGCACAGCCCCTGCACTGCTCTGAGCCATCCTCCATCCAGCAGGTCCTACATCTCACTGTGCTCCAAGAGCCCCTTTTTCCCTTCCCGGGCACAGAGCAAATAGCCTTTTTCTCAATATTCCTATGTTCCTTTCTTCACTTTTTTTATTTTTTTTAAATTAATTTTTTCTTTACGAAGACAGCTATCAACTTGTCAGAGGACAATACTAACAGCCTCTGCTTTCTTCTCTGTCTTCTTCCTGTGGTCAGCAAAGGAGATCCTGTGGGAACATCCCACCCTACCTAGCAATTTTGCCCAGCAGAACACTATGGCCAAATGAACAGATGTTTCCACTAGTTTTACTGCATAAATACCTCCAAACAGCTATTGCTGGCTTTTCCTTTTGGATAAATGCCCTCAGATCTGGGCATTTTCTATATTCACTTCTTGTGAGTGGCTGTTTCAGGAGTCCCTACAAATCTATACTTTGTGCCCCTTAGCAGTACCTGAAGGCCATGGGAACAGCAGCACAAGGCATTGCATCTACTCTGCTTGGTTTGCAAGGCACTTTCAGATCCCAAAGATTCACTGCTCACACCAGGCCAACAGACTGTTCTGCTTTAGGCCACAGAGATCATTCAGAACCATGCCAATGAAAGATATGGTAGATGCCTGAAATACGAGCACGGTTGATCTGAATTACATAGATATTTGCACAGGCTCTGCAAGCCTCTCCCAAAATGCACAGAGTTCAGTCCAATGCAACCTGTGAAAACTGCTCTGGGACCAATTTAATTTTTGATTGTTCTTAAGCCCTGAGCAGAAGCCTAGAAGTTTTGCTCCTAGGACCTTAATTTTGGTACAGACTGTATTCATGTTTGTTCGACAGGTACAGAACCCAGGACACACAGGCTGTGTCCTCTCAAAGGGAGGCAGACAGATACGGCCCCTTCCTTTTCCTTTTTTTTGCAAACACCACAACAGCTCCACTGCTCTCCAGACAGTCCTGAGTGAAGGCAATTCATCTTGCAAGGAAAGGCCAGCAAGTTCACCGACCTAACTAATAGGCATGCTACAGGAACCCTAGAACATGTTCAGACAACAGCCTTTTCTATTTTGGGTAAATGCTCGTGCCTCTCGTTGGCATTTCCTACCCATTGTATTCTCTTGATAAATTCAGTGCATTACCCTTTGCCCAGCCTTGTTGGGCTTTAAGTCCATATATCCTGTATCACTGTAGCAGTCCATTGAAAATCTCGTTTCTTTGCCTTGGCAATCTCGGCTAAAGTCATGACAGAACTTACAAAAATATAAAATGGAGTCACCCAGGAGCTTTGCTTTGAACAAAGCTACCAGTAGTTGTGATAAAAACAATACAACCAGGTTCAGTGGCCAACCAAAAAAAGGCCAGGAAGGAGATCAAGTGTTACCCCTGCTGCTTTCCACTGGTATCTCCATTTTTTTGAATCTTCAGCTGTTATTAACATTTCAATACTGGCAATATTCAGTACCTGATGGAGATGAACATTACTGAAAACAAGCACAGCAGGAGTACATCGCTCTTTAGGCTTTGGATTTTTGATAAGCCATTGCCATGGTGAAATCTGTCCAACTGCTCAGGAAAATCTGGCAAAGTGAAAGGAGATCCTTTTGCCCGAACCCCATAACACAGAACCTTGTGCCAGAGGACTGCATTTCTTGCACGCATAAAATTCGCTTCAATCGGTTGACAGGAGGTTTGGGGTTTTCCAAATGTTGTGAACCTGGTTGAGATTATTGAAATCCTCAGCTCTAGGAGTGTTGGGTTACTGTTCTTTTAAAGCATGCTTCCTCTGACAACAAAATGTAATTAAGGGGGGCATCATTGTCGTGTTACGGTCTCTTTTTAGAAGGTCTGGAAGAATGTAAAAAGGGCATAGCAAAAGTTGCTTAACCTCCCTAGAAATAAACGTCCCTAACATTTTTACGTCTTCCCTTTGGTCCATTATTGGTCACAATGATGAAACAATTTAAAGGAGAAAAGGTCACGGCAAAGCAGTGAACTTTATATGCTCTTCAGTGCAATAAAAGTTACTTAACGTATTAGCATGGGAAAGGCATGCCTGGCAATATGAGGGAAGAGGATGGATTTCAGATTCTCAGTAGGCTGTTCAGAGAAAAAAAGTCTTTGGTTATCTGTGTGAATCAAACACCAAAAAAAAAAAAAAAAAAAAAAAAAAAAAAAAAAAAAAAAAAAAACTTTTGCAAATTTTCCATCTTATCTAATTTCATTAAAAGGAAGAAAAACGAGGTTCAGCCCTTCCATCCAATATTCAACACGCATGAAGGATCATGAAAAACCAGCTCACTTACTTCCAACACATGTGCTGTACTGAGTGTAGGCTCAATGACTGCCATGGTTGAAACTGTCTCTAGTGTAGGCCATCATCTACACGACAAAAAGATAATTTTGAGTCATGAACATTATTTTAGGCTCTGTATTGAAAGTTAAGATCACGTCTGATTTTTTATCCTATGTATTTTCTATTTTGACTGCATGCAGCTAGGGTATGAAGGAAAATTCTTAAACCATCTCTTGAGTTGTTCAAAAGCCAGCTCTTTCTAGAGAAAAACCTTTTTCTCCTTGTTCTCATGCTGTCAATACAAACACAACTCCTTCTAATAATTCAAATGTTAAAACTTTCAAAACTTTTTCTTTTATTAAAGCCAAAGATTATGTAGAAACAAATAGGAACTAAAATCCATACATTTCTTGGGGTTTGGGACTTGGATTTTGTGTCCTTTTTTGTTTCTTTTTTTTCTTACTTTCTTACTTTTTTCTTTAATTTTCTTTTAAAAGAAAGAGTTAATTATCTTCCTAAGGCAATCATTTTTACTCCCTAATTTTAGAAACTGCACTGGGGTGTGAGTGATTTTATTTATATATATTATTTCCCAGAGAATGTTTTTCTTCAAATCTCAACATAAATCCTTTTTAAAGCTTACTCAGCTTTTCACCATTCTGGAGGTTCACATTTTTATGTACTTCTGGCCACTGTCAAAAGAAATTTTTTTCCCAGCACCTAATTTTACAAACATTTTTGAAGTATATTTGCATTGTCTCACAAGTCTTCACAACATCAACTGGTTCCAAAAATTGCACTGATTCAGTTAAAAAAGAAATATATTGTACCATGTGACCAAATAAAATCACCCCAGACTTCAAGTCCTTAATATTCAAAACCTCCGTGAGTGAACTGTAACCAAGAAGAATCCATTATAATAATTTGAAAAATGAAAATTTGAAAAAGTTGTATCTGTTTCTGAACAATTCATGAGCACAGAATGAGGCACAATTCATGGAATGAATTATTCTTTGTGAATTATTGGCTCACTATTATCCTCATAACCAATGAGACACATGATTTACATTTCTTTTACAGGCGATAGCAGCTAATTGATGTCCTGGTGTGATATGGAATGAAGCACAGTCATATAAATAAATTGTTTCCTAAATTCTTCACAAAAACACATTAATATCTTTGACACCATGCAATTGTATGCGGTGAACACTGCTAAGACAGTAATCGTGTCATCAAGAGTTAATTTATTCTCAGCAAGTCCATGTAATGCAGATATTAATCTCCCGGAGCACACACTGTTGTTCAGGGTTAAAACATTCACAGTTTCTGAAACATAAACAAGTCTCACACTCACAGCTGTTCTCCAAGAGCCAAACAGAGCTGCTGCTCGGTGAGGATTTGTCACTTAGCTGCCTTTTTGAAGAACAAGTAAAGAAATTCAGAATACAAAGGGAGGGTGAACTTGTTCGTATTTCCAGAGCCTTTTCTGCTGCCTTTGGGTTACAGCTATCAAGTTACAGATGCATATGAACCCTTTTAAAGTGAGAAAAGCAGCTCTTGGCGAGTGGCATGGCTACACGTAAGACTGAGAAGAAACACTCTTTTGAGAGGACAGTTTTAATGTAAAGTGGTCTTAAAAAACTCCAAACCACTTCCTAAATCCATCCTGTTATGTTGCCACCTTACAATTCCAAATGGACAGAACGCATCCCCAGAGCAAAGCTGATGTTGGGCAGAGCTTTGGATCACTTTTCCAGCAGCCAAGACACATAGAGGGCCACCAGCTGAGCACCACCAAGTGAGCCTTGCCACCCCAGCATCCAAGGACAGAAGTGGCCTCTGGCAGGTGGCCACCACAAGCCACACGTGCCCTTAAGTCTTCAGAATAAGGGCAAGGTACCCCCTGGCCCTGTCCCAGGCAGCTGTGCTCAGAGCAGGAGGAGGCTGGGTCCAGACCTGCATTCTCCATGCTGCTGCCTCCAGGGAAAGCTGTGAATGAGGAGATTTGATACACTTCCCTGAGGTGCAATTTTTTAATTTTATTTCTATCTTTCTTTCTTTTCTCCAGTTGGCTGCCTTGACTATGGGCTCAGCACAACCACTGTATGATATCTTCATCAACCATTTGAAAGCCCTGGGTCAGAAGCTCTGAGATTTGAAGGTAGAGACATGCTAATTTGCTGAATGGCCCTTTTGACCATAGTCAATTTCTACTAATTAGAAAAAAGAAATAATTAGCAAATGTTGGTGAAGAGCTTTGAAGATGAATAAGCTGTGGGGAAAGCACTAGGCATATTAGTGGGGAACAAGTGTGATCCTTTTTAAAATTTGTATTTAAGTAGCTCAAAGTGATTATAAATGGACCAAATGGAATAGCTAACCACTGTAAGATTAATACAATGTCTTTTGGGAAATTACAGTTTATATTATACAATTAAGTATTATACCATCACTTTATTTTAAGGACTCCTCCTTGGAATTTTCTATTTAGTTCCGGTCAGGACACTTTTTATATGTCAGTTAATCCTTCCTCTAATTTGTACAAGTAAATTATAATTACTATAATAATAATAATAATAATAATAATAATAATAATAATAATGGCAATGGTTAGACAAGTAAATGTGAGTCTGCACCTGAGAAATATCATGTTATAAAACAGTCAAGTAGAAATTACTCAAGCAGGTTGTTTTCCATTCACCGGATGCTTTGTCTGCTTGTAACTCTTTTTGGAACAGCACTGTAACACCTTCACAGGGTGCAGGCAATGAGCCACATCCTGAACTGCTCCTATCAGCACAGCCCCATTCCTTAGCACACTCTAAAGCAATAGTTACCCCACTTTGAAACTAGATGAAAATGGCAAAGCAGAAGATGAAGCTCCCCTTTCTTCTTGCTGAATTCTGGTGGTATTTGATATGAAAACTTACATTTCTATAAGTCTCTTTACTTTGCATAAAAGAGCATGGGGAATGCTGTCCAGGACTGAAACATTGCTGGTGCCCCGAGTCAGAGCACTCTGGACAAAAATATTCTCTTCATGTCCAGCTCCTGTAAAAAAGATCCATCTTTTGTATTACCACTAGAGCAGAACCTGTTCCCATCTGGGTATGCATCCAGGTACTTCAGCTCCAAGAGCGTGACCAGAATTCCTGCATGAGTAACACACTGTACTCCTCCTGCAGGAAGGACTATACTTTAGCTTACCAAACCAGCCACTCCTCAGAGACACCTCTGCAGCACATATTAGTGTGTGCTTCTCTTCTCCCCTCCCTTTTCAAAGTGCCACTCAGAAATAATTTACCCCCTGTTAGCTGGGATGATAAATGGAAGATAAATTTGGCAACCTTCATACCTGGTTTCCTTCTTGGCACCTCCTCTTGCTTGTAAAACTCAAGATGAAATTACCATCCTACTGTCATTACTATTCCATTGCCACAAACCATCTGGACACTTTATATATGGTGCAAAGAAAAGAAAGGAGTAATATAAGCTGTGGATTTATATGTTGTTTCCTACCCTGCTTTGTGGACACATGATGCAAAGCCCTTGGGTCAGATAACATATCATTTTGTGTAGGAGTAAACTAAATGAGGTGTCATGACAATGAAAACACAAGGCTTTAGCATCTTTTGGTATCTCAAGTCCCAATAAAAGTAAGAGGAATGGAGCTCCTTCCTGAGATGCATCTGCTGGATTGACCTAATGCACTGTGTGGGCTTCAGAAACAAAAACCCAGACCCCTTGTCTTCTGTACGTGGCAAAAAAACCCTAATTATATTTTTGGTAAGAAAAATGAATCATACAGTGTATGTGGCTGCTGTAGGACTCACTGACAACTGGCCTATTGAAGTAATCTTTAAGATGCCTTCTTGAAGTGGGGAAAAAAGAATATGAATATATATGTGTATGAATGTATGTGTGTATGTATATTAATATTTGTTTCTTTGGTTGTTGTTTACAAAATGAATAAGTTGTATGTAAGTTCAGGAACAAACATTTTTAGTGAAAATGTGCCCCAAGCCTCAAACAGATGATTATAACTTTAGAGAAGGTTGACAGTCTGCCAGGCAAAGCAAATCAAATCACAGGGGATCAGCACGAAGAACCTGTTGTTCTCACAAACCCAAAGTTCAGTTTCAAGGAACTTCAACCATGACAAATCATGAGTTTGTGGATGGCAGTACACCAGGGATGGGTCATTCTCATGTACTACTGATCCCTAGGGTGAGGGAAGTCCAGAGGGAGGGAACTTGAGTGACATTTTAGCTTTTATATCACAACATAGGACAGTGAGCAGCTTTTTGGAGTGTGGCTGTGTGGCTGAAGCCCTGCATTTCCTTGGCAGTCCTGCTGTCCATCCCCCCCCACTTCTGGTGTGGATCTGGGCTGTGAACTTCAAAGCAGCATGACAAGAATATTGCAAAGAAAAAATATCAGTCAAAAGTCAGTTATTTTCCCAAATAACCAGCATTTCTGTTTCCCCCCCAGCCATTTTTTCTCATCCTACTCTGTAGTAATAGCTGGGAAACGACACATACACAGCTCCCTACCAAAAATAGCTACAAAAGAGAGTGATACTCCAAACCAGTCTACTAGGAACAAGTCTTTCCTTAGAAGTAGGAAAAAAGCCTACAAAATAGACAAAGCATGTGAATTAACCAGTGCCACGATTTCCAAAGCCACTGAAAGCAAAGGAAGATCCAAGAAAACACTGATATTTTTATATATAGGGGTGTTCTATCAGATCTTGCAAGTGACAACAACACATGTCAGTATCAGCACAGGTCCTGCTGGCAACACCTTGAAAACTGTGTGGAGGTATAGAAAGTAAACAGCACTAACTGTGATTTCCATGATAAAATAAGAATGTAAGGAAAGTCTCTTGGGATCCATAATCTGGAATTGTCATGGGATACAGATTGTCTGTCTTTCTGATAAAAGATGTCAGTTCCTTTTCTGGGATTTAAACAGAAAGAAGCACTTGTGATTATTAGGCTGGCTCTATACCATGAGGGCTGTTGACAGAATCACTACAAACAGCAGATGTGTCTGCTTCAACCATCAATGTTCCTAAAATTTCAGTTTCAAAAGAGCAGAGCAGCCCAGTCTCAACCACAGAAAACACAATTTCCTGACTCCAGAGCTTCTAATTTGCCCTAGTACACACAGTGGAACAGATCTAAAATTTCCTGGTATCCACACAGATTAAAAAACATCCACTAGGTCATCCCACATTAAGCATCCATAATTTTAAAAAGCAACCGATTAATTAAACTTGGGAAAGCTGAATTGGTTGTTACCATTTTGCAGAGCTGGAAGCTCACACTGTGGGGTACGTTTTTCTCATGGGGGAAGGATGTGCCCACTGAGCCAGCACAGCTCACACCCTTTGCAGGAAGCTCTCCTGGCTCTCAGAAGGGCAGCCCAAGCTGCAATATGCTGTCTTGAAAATGAATTAAGAAGAAGTGCATCCCACACTGGGAATTATTATACTCAAGTATCTTTAATACTCCAAAGAAGACCTAAGACAGAAATATTGACCTTTCTGCTGTCAGCATCAACACTGCTGCCAATCAGTGAACAGAGAAGCAAGCCCTAAAACAGGCTTGGTGCTTAAGGTTCATTTAAAGCACAGGACTGAAAATAATTTTCCAAGTGCCAGTAACAAAGCAGAGTTCACATGAGATCTCTGAAAACAAGTCTTTGGGCTGCAGCAGCAGCAGCTCTCATTTTGCACAGCAAACACCAGGACCTGCACTTTTGTGAATTCCTAGTGAAGGTGGAGGGTGAGACCCCATTGTGCTTGGAGACATCACTCCAAGGCTTGAAATGGCTCTTGTCAGAGCACAGTGCTGGGTGTGGATGGATCTGCCACTGTGGGAACGACCATGCTCCCCTAATGTCAGATATCCCGCAGAAGCAAAGCAAAGAGGGACAGCAAACACGCTCTTTTCTTGTCTGATGTTTGCCCAGTTGAAAATGCACAGCTCTCAGCCACTCCACAGATTTCCTCACACACTCAACCCAGTATAAATCAGGTTGCTCTTCAGTTTCTTACACAGAACCAACCAACCATGTGTGCAAACAGCAAACCCCGGAGCGTCACACACTGACCTGAGTCATCATTTCTGCACTGGTTTCAGGAGTACATCACTGCCACAGGAACAGGACTAGTTTCCCTCCTGCCCTGCTTGTAATCCAGATTAACTCTGCTCAGACCAGTGGCACTGCACCTGGGTATCCAAAAAAAAGAGCCTTTATCCCTCAGCATTACAACTGGGAGCCTGAAAGCTGATAATTTCTGCATTAAATTCTTGCAAACACCATTTCCACCCATCCTGCTGTTTGTGACTCACATTTGCTTCATTACCAAGTGTGGGAGAAGTGCCTCAGCCCTGCCTGTTCACCTTAGTGCCCCTCCTGTGGTTCTTCCTGCCTCCCACAAGGTCAATCCATGGGCTGCCAAGCATAATAAGGTACCCATGGAGCCCATCTCCTCCCTGACACACAGACTGCTTCCAGACTGATACACAGCAACACCACCATCCCAAAATTCTCTTTATGACTTGAGTAGTCATCCAGAAAAAGACAAAACACCCAGTTCATAACATTGACTTGTCTTCTACAGCAGAGCACCAGCAAGAGGACCCAGGAAAGAGGAAACTCAAACAAAAGTGGAGACTGGTTGACACTGAATGATAAAATCCCTGCAGTTGATACCCAGTGCAAGGGCAAAAAGAAGAGTTAGAGCTAGAATTCTGTAAAACTGCCAGTGTTGATGCTGCTGACAGCTTCAGTTTAAGACCTTGAGATGAGCTCAGTTGGTTGGAGCAGGGCACTAATAATGCCAAGACTGCAGATTTGATCCCTGTATGGGCCATCCATTTAAGAGCTGGACTTGATCCTCGTGGATCCTTTCCAGCTCAGAATATTCTGTGATTCTGAATTAGGCAAATATTGTTCATGCAAATCAGAGCTATGCAGTGTTTAAAAAAATTTCCTGTCACCATGAATCAATATTCATGGTATTTCTTCACCTGTGTCCTCCTCTCTCTTCCCTACATCTCGACTGAACTTTTCTCTCACCCCTTCCCCAGAGCATACCAGCTAAATGCCCAGCATGTAATCTCTGTTGAAGGGCAAGTAATTTTATTAATTAATCAAGGAAGCTGGATACTGCAATATTTTTTCAGGCGATCTCTCTCATTGGAAGCCTGGCTGTCAGTTGATTTTCTGCATGTGTGTGATGTCAGGGGAACATAGTGAAGAGACAACTCAGCTTCATGGGAGGGTGGATGCTTATTGTCCAAAGCAGAGAGCTTCCAACAGCTGGATCCAAACCACTGAAATCAAAAGAGACACTCTTTTTTCATTTACTTCAGTGGGCTTTGGATCAAATCCATAAGCTTTACTAATTCAGCAACGTTAGAAAACTCAGTTTTGCAGAATCAGAGTGACTGACTTACAGATGCCCACTCCCACTCTAATATTTGTCCTACTCTTATAAAAGCATCATGTCATTTATTTTTCTCTTTCCTTCTTTTTTGAAAATACATTCTGATTATGCCAAAAGGGCAAATGGCCAGTTTAACTGACTTGAGCCTTTGATCCTCGTGAGTTACTTGTCTCTTCAGCAAAGTTCTCATTTGAAGTGCTTTCAGCACCTGATTTATTAACAGTCGGGTGGAGTTAGGCTGTTTTGCAATTCCTGAGAAGCTGATAATAAATCTGATTCTCGTATCACAGGTGGTGCTGATATTTTTAGCTGTATTGCAAAAAACGCTCATAAACTGAAACAAATGTTTCTGTATTGATGCTTCCATTCTGGAGTCTAGAAAGAAATTCGTGTTGTCCATGCTGGTGGACATTTTGCCTTTCACAGATTTCCTCTCTGAATACTCTAAATTCAATCTTTTAAATGACTTCTCTTCATATTATACTCATAAATTTTATTTTAATAAAAGCGGTGCCTAACAGGCATAAACAAAAAATGCCAAAAAACCCACCTTAATTGTTTTTCAAACCTTTTGCACATTTTGTTTAAAACAGATGTTTCCCTGACTTGTCATTGTGATGAAAGGAAACCCAATATCCCCTCTGCTTTCCAGTGCAGAGCTGCAGAAACAAGGAATGACAGAGGAAGAGCAAGAACCATCCTAACTGGGAGGTGATTACTACAGCTGGAAGAAAAAGAGCAAGGACACATGCTGGTGGTGGGAGCTCACGTATTTGAACATTCTTGTTACCTTTTTTCTCACAGTCTAGATTAATTTTAAAGGCTGCATCTGTGGGGTTCAATACTCCAGCTGAAACAGTCAAATAAACTCCACCCACCTGTTGGGCAACATTCTGCAAATCCAGTATTAATGTCACGTTCCTAATTATATTTCACTTCTCTTGTTACATTTTTGCTATGATCCTGGCTTCACTGAAAGCAGCTTTCATCCTAAACACAGTTTTTCTCTTTCTTAACTCTCCACTTACTCCCCCCTCCTAAACACCATTCATGATGCACAGCCTGGTAATAGTTCTGATTTTCATGGATAATCTTAATCCCAAGTTTATAGTAAAGAATTAATTGTATGTTTTCTTTCAGGCTGACTCATCCTTGACTGTCTTAAACCATGCTTAGTTTATAAAGCCATCACAAATGGTGTGAGACACTTGAACAAGAGCCAGAAGCTTTGTAAAGACACTTTGCTGCCTGTAACAAAGCAAAAATATATTTCTTTTCTTTCAACAAACTGCCATGTTGCCTTCGATATGAAGGCAATGTGAGGCAAAAGAGACAATATACATAATCAACAAATATTTCTTCTTTATCCAGAGGGCATTTTTTGCCTGGTCAGTGTGAAAACTGGATCCTTTACAGATCCAGCTCCTCATTCAGCAAAAAATACAAGCCAGTGTTTAAAATATGTACCTGCAAAAAGGATCTTATATGCAAACTAATTAGGTATTTAGGTCCAACAGGTTGACAGTCCCACATGTAATTTCAAAGAGGTCTTTTGTTTCAGGGCAATGGTGATTTCCTTCTCCACTATCACCCTCCCATAATTTTGAGAGTAATTACACCATAGATGCAGGAGCAAGAGGCACAACTGATGAGAATCATCATTTCTCTTGAGGAAGCAGTGTCTCTAATTCTAAGTTTTCCCATTGTTTTCTCCTGTCTTTGTCCTATACTATACTCAAGGAATCAAGGAAAATAGCTATATTGGTTTTCTTTTCTGAATAAAGTGTGCTGCACGGATGTGCTTTTAATGTGAAACACAAGCTTTGTTGTGATCATTTCCTAAGCATAATGTTTAAATGGAAAATAGAGCACTTGGGAAAACCAGCCCAAATTCCCTTCCCCAGATGCAGCCTGCTGATGTAGAATTCAGATTTAACAGGGAAGGAGACTTTCTCCTTTACTGCAGACATAAATCTTTTCTCAGCATTGCTGGAAAAGGCTCTGCAGCTTACATAGGTGAGACAGCTGTGAGGAAATAAAGAGGGATTTGCTATGGGAGATCTTGTCCAGTTCTCTGCCTGCAAAAGATAAGAGCTCAAGTTGATGGGCATCCTACTGCACAGATGGCAATGAAACCACTATGTTCTCCTTCCAGAAACACAGGAAGAGATGGGATCCCACAGTGGATGCTGCTCTACATTTCTTTCTCCTCAGACTTTTTCAGTTTGGTTTGGGTTTTTTTGGTAGACAACTGCATATCCATGGATAGTTAAGATACTTAAGGCATTTCCTAACATTGAGCTCTTCTCTTAGCACTAAGCCATAGCTAAAGCTCTACTTTCCAGTTTGCAAAGCTGAATTTAGCTGAGGGTTTGAGAAATCTTAAATCTTATTCTCACTAATCACTAATGGGTTCCAGACTAGGAATGTCAGTCTCACTGATCTGGCAAAAATTTTACCTTACACCAGCGATTTACTCCACAGCTGTCATCGTCTTGTTACCCAGGAGCTGCCTGAATCTATCATAGCTGCTCTCAGAAGTGGGTAATTTGTGCCTCTGTATCAACACCCAGATGCCAAAAAAAAGGCCAAAGTGTTCTCAATGAGTGAACTGCACTTGCATCTGCAGCTCTCAGACCAACCAGCCTTCCCAGAACAAGCCAGTGCAGCCCCAGACTTGCTGCAACTGGTACCCAAATTTATAGCTGCAAGGAACCAAGATTGTAGGCAAAGATTTTTCAGATAAGCATGTCCTGGCTGAAGTTTGAGCATTGTTGTAGGGATGTGACACAGGAGTTACAGAGGCATGTATCTCCTACCCTGGGCTCTCCCAGGCAGAGAAAAAGTCTCTGGAGATGTCCAGAGGTTTGAGGATATTTGAGGACAGAGATTTGCACCAAGAGAGCAGAGCCAACAATCCAGAATGAAAATGTGCACCTCCTTCTTAACCTGCATTCTTGTGCTGATGTAGATGTGGGCCCCAACATATGTGTGATAGCACTTTCCATGCTCTGCTACCAGCTGGGGACAAGAAAAAAGCACTGAATGAAAGCGCAGCTAAATTCACCAACGCTAAACAGTCCTGGTTTTTTTTCTAGAAGGGAGTTTTCATTACGTGATTTTCTCTGTTTTGTTAACGGTTGTAAGGAGAAGCAGGAATGTTGGAAGTGTTTGAGAGCTGACATGACAGAATGCCACAGCCTTTCAGTGTCTCAGTGGTCGGCTGTGTAAATTAGTAGCTAGACCATTTTACAAATGTATATTATTTACCCAGCAGATGCTGTTACGGTCTCTTGTGTAAATTCGTAATTAGACTATGTACTGCTTTGTGAAAATCCTTTAATAACAAAGGTGCCACTGGGTGCTGAAATAATTAAATCAACCCGTTTGAAACAACACTAGTTCACCACTTCGACTTGGGTGATATAATATTACACATTCCTGTAAAAAAAGCCAGAGAAATTGAGAATGATCAGCTACAAAACATCAGATACAAGGGATAATGTTACCCATTCAGTAGCTTTGGGTTTGGCATGAGTCTAGTGTCACAGTTGAAAAAGTTGCAGCCAACATACCAACAGCACAGACAAAGAACAGATGATCCATCTCCTCTGCCATCTATCATGCACAGCATTGCCAACTCCAGGGCTTTACCAGCACTGACATTTAAAACAAAGTGTGTGTCAACCATATTAAATAATATACCAAGCTGTGGGTTATTAAGTGTGGGGTAATTTGACCACAGCAATTAAACTGAGATTAAAGAATGATAAAGGCAATGTTATATGCACTGTTCAGTGGGGTTTTTGGAACATATGGAGTCCTGAATATTTCCAAGTGTGAAAGCCACATCAGATATTAAGGCGAATGTCAGTCCCAATCAACACACTCCTCCTGTGCCCTCCCTCCTCCTCTTCCCCCCGTGAGATGTTGCTCTCAAATGGCAATAGTTTTCATTCCTCATATATTGAACCAATGCAATGTCTTCTGACTTAGTCTCCAGGCTGCAGCCAGAGGAGCGTGTCAGCAAAGCAAGGGTTTACCGGGGGGCACAGTGAGCCACAGGACGGGTCAGACTGCATAAGGCAGTGGGCAACCCATGGACAGGCCATGGGCTCACGGGCAAACCACTCCTCCTCACAGCAACCAGCCTGTGGAATAGCTTTCCTCCTCAAAGGGTTTTCTGATTGAAGTCTAGTGGGGAATTTGCACATAACCATCTTGTCTGCACACAAACAACTGTATCCAGTCCAGGCAAGTTAAACCCAGAGAAAACTAAAATCTAAAGGGCACAAGGCAGCTCATCAGCAATCTGTTCTCACTCCATGTCTGCAGGCATTACCCCTTCCAGCAGGGTGGCCAGACAGAGAAGCAGTGAAGAATCCAGGTTTGCAACAGCCAACAAAGAAGCATTAGAAAATCAGGGTCAGAATTTCCAATGTATGGCCTTATTCCTAGAAGTATTTTACTATTTAAAAGAAAAGACAAACTTAAAATTGAAGGTGAACTCCCATTCTCATTACACAGTCACCAAACACACTGTGAAACTTACCTCACGTGTCTGGGGAACAGACTTGCTCAGCAATTGCAGCAAGTGTGGGTCAACTATAATGCACCTGGATTTAATGCGCACAAATAAATCTCCTAATAAAACGATTGAAGCCCATAATCCATTTATAAACAATGTCTCTTAGGATGATCCTGATGGGGAAAGCCACCACGGTGCTCCTCATAAATACCTCAGCCCTCCCTTTTTAATATTTCCTGGTGGCTGCCTTTAGTACATCTTTGAAAATTTCAAGTAAACAACATTTCTCTAGTATTTGCTCACCCTGAACCAGAACAATTCAGGTATGGTAAATTGAGGTTTTTAAATACCTATCTGTTTTTTAAAAGACACCTCCTCATGAACAATACAAAAATAAAAACCAAAAAAACAACCCAACCAACCAACCAAACAAACAAATAAGAAAACAAACCCACCACAGCAGAACGGTGAAGAAAATTTAAAAATTAGCTACAGCATTGCAGAAAAATAAGGCATCATTCTAGCAAAACATAAATGCAGAGAAATACAAACATTGAGGTGAGAGAACCTCCATTTTGAAATGTCAAAAGAACACCTAAAATATTGCCAGGATTGAATGAAGCATAAATAAGAAAAAAAAAATCCCCTGGAAATAACTGCAATATAAACCTATCTGCAATTGTTAAAACAAAAGGAACATACCCAGACCTGAGAGGATATTGACATAACTAAAATTTCAAACAGCTTACCTCTTATTTAAAGGCTTTAGATACATTAAAAAGAAGGCAATTCTTGCATGCCTTTCTCTACTTTCTTATCTGTAAGCATATAAGTAGTTCTGTTGCAATAAATGAGTCTGCTCATATTCTCAAAGTTGAACACTTTCATTTGAACTTTCATTCAAAAGGAAAGGAAAAAGGGGAGAAAAAAGAAAAGATTATGGCAACACTGAATATAGCTCCATTGCAGTGATCCCACAGGAAGGGACTGTTAATACAAACTCAGTCTCTTCACTAAAAACAATTTCAAAAAGTTAATAGAATTGATAAAAATTTGTATTTTATATATATGACACAAAATGTATGTCTTCTGCATTCCATCTCTCATTATTTTTACTGTCCTTCAGAGCTACAATAATATAATTACTTTTCTAACAATATGTATTTAATCTACTGAATTTCATTTGTGTTCTCTGGACCTTGAGCTCATCCCAGATACTACACACCACTCTGTTATTCCCAAATGGAATTTCCAACAACCCATAAATCTACTTTAAAAGAGAAGATCATAGAAGATCTTTAGTGAAGACAAAATTTATTCTAAGGGAAGAGCAGAGACAGAACAGGGTGGCCACAAAGATCTGGTCAGTCTGAAGCAGAAAACCAGACAACTTCTTCCTTCTCTGAGAATTTCTTCTGGGTCAGACCACAGCATGAACCTCTCATGCTCCAGTATTACTGGTGAGGCATCAGCCACGAGTTAGACCCTCCCAAAGGAAAAATCAAACAGAAGTGGCCTCAAGAGTGAAGTTGGCTCATCACCACCCACAGGAGTTCCTGAAGCCTCAGTGGGTGTCCAAGGCTAGGGCTACTCCTAGACCTCAGGCTCTGCAACACCCAGTCCACGTGAGGGCCAGAACAAACCAACCAGGACATATTTTGTGGCACTGGCTTTCTGCTTATCTGCACTGTGATGGGCTCAGAGTTGGCTTAAGGACTCCTCTTTCAGGACCTGAGCAGCAATTTTTGTTCTGTTCTGTTACAAACTATTTATCCACCTCTACCGCTTGCCACTAACACTAATATGGGCACATATTTCTTCTCATTATTTATTGTTTCTATGCCCATAGACCATGACAGTGAAATAGAAATCAATAAAATAAACCAGATTTTTAAATACTGGACTCAGAAAAACTTGCCTCTACTGTAATTACAAATGCCAAATTTCATGACACCTTCCTTTTAATAACTGAGCTATAAACTTCTCAATAATGAGTCTTGTAATGGAAATGCTAAGCCTCTCTTTACTGCTGTGGCATGAACTTGCTGCTATAATCAGCTATTTTTATCAGTTAGTTGATTACACCTTAGGAAAATGACTGCTGGCAGCACAAGTCCTGTTTCATTAGAGACTCTCTTAAATACTCCAGTGTGGTAATACAACTGAGAACTAAGAGAAAGAAGGGTGGAAGAGAGTGAAAGAAATATTTAAAGAAAGATGGGGGAGAAGGAAGAAGTGTAAAACCTAGAGGGCAAAGGGAAGGAAGAGAGAAATGTGTTTATGGGGTGACAGTCTGCAGACCTGGTATTTCCAGCTCTCATCAGCAATGAAAAATGTTGGGTTGGTTTTTGCGCTGGGCTCTCCACCACCACCATTACAGGAGTTGTAAGATTTCCTCCTTGTTCTGGAACTTGTTTGTGATTTCCTGGTCATTTCAAAGGGTTTTCTTCTTCTCCCTGGTTTCCCTTAAGACTTCCACTGGCATTTGTTCACCCACAGTGACGAGCCTGCAGATTCCTAAAGCTTTCTGTGACCCAGTTTGAGATATGTGGCACACATTATATACCACTTCAGACCCGACAGTTTATTCCCTTTCCTAAGCAAGTCATGAGGGTTTTTACTGTTTTAAGTGTGTCCGTGGTATGTTGGAAGCCTACATTATTCTCTGCATAGATAACATCTAACTTCCAGTCATGTGCTCTAGAGAAGCAGAAGAGGACACAGGAAGAATATCAGGAGCCTCTTTTCCTGAAAGGTCTTTGAGAAATGCAAGGTGCAATGCAAACCAGAAATATTGTACCTATTTTCTTCTCTTTAAATAGTAAACCTAAAGCTCCATATTGAATTGCCATTAACAGCATTATCTGTGCAGGTGCAGCTACATACTGAGTGTCCCAAGGATACAGTGGCATTTTCTCTGTGTTGGTCAGTGGGAGCTGGGGACATGTCAACAAAAATCCTGCATTTCAAGAACTCTGATTTTCTCAACAGTGCAGAGATATGATAAAGAGAATCCATAAGACACTTACCATATACTGTTATAACTAATTATTGAAATGTGCAGACATAATGCTCTGACCTTGGAAAAAACTACAAGTATATGTAAATATAATTATGAAGGGCACATGGTTGCAACATGATGACAAACAGCATTAAACATGCAAAAGGAAGGACATTCAAAGAGGTCTTTAGCATGTGAAGAAATTGTATTTTGTTTTCTCTGCTAGCTTCCCAGGCAGCATTGTGCATATGCAGTTAATCATGCCTGTGTTTATGCAGATATATTGCAATTATATTCAAGTTTTCCTAACTCTTCCACATTTAAATGAGAACCATAATGCTGACCACTGGAGAGAGCCAAATGCTGTACTGTAAGGAGAGAAAACACAAACCTCATGGATCTTGTCTCAGTTACAAGATGATGAGGCATTAATTACATGGCTTTAAAACTCTAATCTCTCAAAAATACTTTTTAGCCCTATCCCCCAAAATCTTCAGAATTTAGCCCATTTGACCTTCAAATTGCTTAAAAAATACTAAAATCTTTTGTGATCCTGCACTGTTGCAGAACTTCCTCCTGACTTGGACAGAGCCAAGATTAGACCCAAAGCAAACTCTGTCCTCAGCCTTTGCACACAGATTGCACTGCATTTCTGCCAGCCTTCAGGGACCACAAGCCAGCAAGAGCCATGCCCTTTACAGACAAGACCTCATCTTCCCAAAGGACTCCTTGTTCCCATTGTGTGGCCCAAAGATGCTGGGAAAGTAGAAAAGAGCCCTAAAGAGACAAGAAATAGAAATGAGATGACCATTTCATGTATTCAATCTCTACTAATTTCCCTGCCCTAGGTCTCTAATCCCCTCAGATAAGACTTCAAAAAACACTTCTGCCTGAAATATGTCCTCACACCCCCAACACTGACAGAATGCATATTTGCATGTACTAATTTGGCACAGGTTTAAAAATAAAGAAGAAAAAAAAAAAAGAAAAGTAACCCCCCTTTTTTTCTTGCCAAAAAATAGAGTAAATTGATCAATTATACAAGGAGATCTATGCAAAAATGCTTTCAGCAAGAGGCACATCACAATCCTCAGCCAGGCAGCCCCATTAATATGAGTGAAGGTGAGCCATCTGTGAAGGTGAGGCATTGCCTCAGAGTCTCACAGTAAGTATGAGCATCACATCCTCAGCCACGAGGCAAGTATATCACAGGTGTATTCTAGGGCAAGAGCACTGGAGCATAGAGTAGAATAGAACAGCATCACTCTTAAATAAAGCTTTTTGTGGTTACAAAACAATTACAAGAGTTTTCAGAAAGCTGCCCTGTTTTATTAAGCAGAAAAAGTCTCCTCCACAATATTGTGGAACAGCAATTCCCAAAAGTGACTGAAGTATAGCCACTATCTTTTTCCTTTTTTGGAGGGGGAGAGGGGAGGGTGGCTTTAATTTGCTTGTTCTTTATGTTCATTGGCAGCCCTGCTAAAATGTATCTTTGCAACCTATTGTCTTAGGTAAGATTATATCAACAGCTCCAGAAGGACCACTTTTAAAAATAAATTCTGCTTTCCCTTATCATTGACAGGAATCACATTTACATATTCTCCTGGTGGAACTGATAATGCACCAGATGATTAATGTGCCTCGATGTGGTGATACCTGTAGACTGTTTGATCAATGTCTTGCAAAGAAAGTGTCTTTCATTCAGTATGCTCAGAGTCCAAAAACGCCCTGTGATTAATGTAACTAAATGTTTGGGGTCAGCTGAAGCTCCAGTTCTTGTTCCTGATTCAATATCAAACTAAAGATAGGTCACGGGAGAGTGGATTAGTCATGTGAAGAAAAAGTCTGAGCATGCAACTTCAAACCTTAAGAAAACCTAAAGAGTCCTAGTATATTTTAGTTACTACTACAGTCATCTGCACCATTTTTTCATCTCATTGTTAAACAGAACAGCCCAACATGCAAAGTCTTTTAACGCCAGGATATTTTCACTATAAAAATAAGTGGG
Source organism: Notiomystis cincta (assembly GCA_013398075.1). NCBI lineage: Eukaryota > Metazoa > Chordata > Aves > Passeriformes > Notiomystidae > Notiomystis > Notiomystis cincta. Next base: position 82,255 of record VZRX01008980.1, on the reverse strand, counting down.
TTTGATTCAGTCCTTGGCACTGAAGTTTGGATTTATTCAGATTTATTTATTACAGTTAGTGAACCATGAAAATCCAAGTCTCTGAAGTTATTTCCCAATAGTAGACCTTTTCTTGGGTTTACTTAATTATCTGGGGTAACACTGACTATTTCTGCTTGATCTTAAAACAGCTATTTCGTGAATTGTTAAAAATAGATGTGAGATATAGGAAATACAAGGACCTGCTGAGGGATGACTTTCACTTCTACTCATATTTACTCTTTTCCTTGAATGTGAAGGAGGTATAAAAAGCCATTCAGCCAGTGAGGGGAAATGTCTCCTCCTGCCATTCTGCCAGCTCTTTTCCCACCTTTGTCTCCTTTCAAACACATCCCTGACCAGGAGATGAGAAAGCAGGCTAAGGAAGGAGCTCGGATGCACACTCTCAGCTAGCTCCCTATGTGGTGAGCTTGCTTGCTTTAGACTGTCTGTATAGTCATAGAAAGTCCTTGAAACTAAGTGAGAGAAATCCAGGCCAAAATATGGCCTGCTGGGAACAGATAAAGACATTTTGTAGGGTAAAGGCATCTTGTAGGACATACTCAAGTTGGAGCTGGAATGGTTACTGGTTCCAGGAGAATAAAGGTGATGTGTAACTCCCTTAGTCCCACCTCCCTCTCCTCAGCTCAGCACTGGCTTCACACACCACAGAAACCATGCCTTGTCAACATCCAGGACACATCCTGAACTCTATCCAGACCACTGATGCAGAAACCTCCTCCTACACCATGCTGCCTCTCCTGCTATTAAGCTGCCTCTCTTGTAGCAGGCTTCACAAGGCCAAGTGATAGAGGAGATGGCATCATCTTATATGCAACATCTGACAAAAAGAAAGAGGTAGTGAGATCCACCTGAAAATTGCTAGTTTAATCTTATAGACCACAATGATTCTCAAAGTAAGGCGATAAAAGGCGATAAAAGTAAGAAAATACGTTCCTGATGAATTTTCACTCTTCTCCTTATGTCCTCAGAACTGACTAAGGCACCATTAAAGGTATAGCCTAGGCCTTAAATTCCAGTGTTGCTAATGAGCATCTGTGGCAGCAAAGCTCAGTTAGTGCCTTGCTGAAATCCCCACCTGATGAGGGCTCAGCCACTGACCCCTCTGGTCAGCCCATACCTGTGCTGTTCATGTAAGGGGAGTGACAAACTTGGTACCAAGTTTACACTCACAAAATGTAATCAGCCTCATTTCTTACTTTCCTTACAGCAAACAAGGGTTTCTGGGCTTGTCTTTAACTGCAGGGCTGCACAGGACATTCATTATCCTCTTTCTAGTTTCTCCTTAAACACAGCTTAATTCAGTGCTTCACAACTGTGCTGTGGCCTTACAGCATCAAAACCGACGAGAGCTTTCAACTTTAAGGAACTATAAGAGGCTCTGAAATTGTATTCATTATTCAAGGAAAACTCTGGAGTGATAAACATATTGTAAATACTAATATAGCTGCAAAAGTTAATTAATGAAAAATAACTATTATGGAAAGTGTTATCAATAATTTTAGGAATAACGTACATGCATAATGAATGAATTTTGCCCAGGGGTAATAGCTTGCATCTTGGCCTGATTTAGTATGGAGAAACTGCATCATAATGAAAGGCAGAATTATCACATAGTATAACTGCTAGCTTTATCACTGCTTGGTAGGATCCTAAAACTGTCATCAAAATGTTAAAATTACACTCACTTAAATGATCTCTATAATACAAAACTATGTGCATGTGGATTTATTGCCCTCAGAATAATGTGAACAGCTTCACCATCACTGATTTGTAAAATGCTAATTATTCTGCTATAAAGATATACATCAAAATAAAACAAGATGGCACTTTTAAAGAGGGTAGGCTTGAGGCAGGAACTTTACCAAATACTCTGTCTTGATTTTAAATATGGATGAAATTATTTATTTATAATTTGAAAGGTTTGGGGTTTCCTATTTAATTTCTTGGGTAATTTTGTAAATGACATTGACTTAGGCTACCAAAATATAAAGGATTCTTCATTGTTTGAGAAATATATTTGCCCTGGTTTTTTCAATGCCAGAATAAGAAGATAAAAATTACTTTCTTGTTTTGGGAAAAAGTTCAAGTTATAAAGTGCAATCAATCCCTGAGAAATTACCTAAGATTCTATGTCTCTTAAGGGACTAATTCTGTCTGCACATACCCAAATCAAATGGAATAATAAAATGGAGTTACTTTATAACAGAATAAATGTATTGGGAAAATAAGTGGATGTTATTTACTCTTATATTTAAATTTTGTGCAGACAATATATGCTCAGCAAAAACCCTTACATCTCTAGCAAGGTTTTGCTACCATGTTAGAGATTTTATTGCACCTCACCAGTAAACCTGCTTTTCATCACCAAATACCATTTAATTGCATACAAGTCTTATTAATGCACAATATAGCAATATTTTAAATTATATGGGCTCATAATGGATTACATAACATATGAACAGTGTTGTTCATCAAAACCTTAACTTCACACCTACCAACATTATTTAATTAAAACTATTTGTTAGAAGGGATAGATTTAATCTAGCCTTATCTCTAGAGAGACTTCAATGTAGCCTTTAAGGTCCTGATTCTGCAAGGATGCTTCTATCTTTAAGACCTATAATGTAATACATATATATATATATGTAGTGCTGGGAAACTGGGGAAGGAAGTATGCGTGCAGAGTCCGCTTGTTCAGTAGCAACAAAATAATTATAAAATTTAAATAAGAGTCAACAGTAGAATTCTAACAGTATCAAATTCAGTAAAATCCTGAAGGAAAAATTAATCTGATTGGATATTACTATTTGTTGGTTGTTATGATTATTGCTTTGTGGAACCCTCAGGATGCCTGTACAAAGTTCTCTAGTTTTTCCATGAACTTCAAGGGATTTCACCTCTCTGCCTTATTTTCATAGGACTAGGGCTACTGTGAATCCATTAACAGGTTATAAAATACTCCTTAACTCCATCCTTGGCCAAGTAGGATTTACCCAATATTCTCTAACAGGACATATTTCAGTTCCAAAATTAACTCGGTTCTGTTGCAATTCATTAGAAATGCTATCCTTTTCCACAAAATGCTCAATTCTATAAAATCCAACTACATTTCTCTAAGAAAAAAAAAAAAAAAATCTCTGCTGTATTCATCTCAGGCAAATTAGTTTCTTCAAAAGCACATGAGCTTATTGGGAAGAACACTTGGAAATGATTGCTAAAGAGGAAGGTTGCATGGGGTACATCTTCTAAGACATTGAAGAATGGAAGCAAATGGGAGTGAATGAACAAATTAATGATTAAGGAAGTTTTTTTTTTTTATTTATTCTGGAAGCTCTGTCCAGCTTGGCCTCCCAGGTTCGAGTAATCTTTCACTGTCAACATATGCCACGAGATTGATTCAATTAAGATTAGCGGCACTAGAGAAAAAAAGTGGCATGGTTTACTTTTGATTAGTATTGTCTTTCCTCCCATCTCACAGTGGCTGTGACCCCTACAACCAAGACAGTTAAATATATTAGATGATGAAAGTAAATAATTTGTCCACTATGAATAAGCACAAGAGGAAACAAGCTTAATCACCACTTATATTTTAGATGCTTTTACATCTTTGCAAGGATTCCCTTTTCCATTTCATATATTGAATTTAATTGACTTATGATTAACTCTCACTCATATCTAAAACAGGGGCAATGGTGTAGTGCTGGAAAAAAAGGGCAGGGTACTGAATACAGTTTACTGCATGAAGTAGTGTAATTCCCAATATAATTACCTTTGAAGGTGGATTAGTTTCTATCCCTCTTGCATCTGAAGTGCTTTAAGAGTATATAAAGGACACTTAGTTCCCATATCACACATTAGCAGGTAGATTACATTTGAAAATTAGCTGGAGACTCAGGGTGTTCATCTCCCTGCTATCACTAGCATGGCCTACATTTTCTGCTGGTACAAATGGGATAAACTGTCTTGAAAACAATAGAACCAGACATACTTACAGTAGAGGAGAATTTGAATGAAAGCCTGGGTGGGTTTTTTTCCTTACATCAGAATGAAGAAAGAAGCTAATTCCCATATTACCCATTCTAGAGAAAATGTTACAGCATTTTTTCTATTTTTCAGAGTCTCCTAGGACACAAAAAGATGAAGTAACTTAAATCAGACAGGTATGCTAGGCTTCATGGTAACACAGATAATAATAGGTAAAGGAGCACCATTTGCTACTGTAGTCATGTTTCTGTCACTGTATAAAAAGGTTTGATTCAGTTCAACAAAACAGACCATAAATCTAGTGCACAGTGTAAATACATGTGGTGCCTTTATGTTTCTGGAGCTACCTATAAATTAAAGGTTAACTAATACATCTGTTTTAATTACAAATAAGCTGAAAGAACAAACTCTCACCTTTAAGTGTTACAACACAAAAACTACAGACCAATGTTAGCCAACAGTAGCTTTTAGGAACATCATCCTGGCCAGCCAGGGGCTGATTCTGACACAGAGATGAAGTTTCTTCTGACTTATGCTTTCAGTCATGGCACAAAGATGTAAAAGGCACTCACAATGTTTGGCAGAAACATACTTAAATCACAAATATTCTTTCCTGAGATACATGAGGTGGGATCCTTGTCTGGATCCATGTCAAATAACACTGATTGAGGGTTGATAGGTAAAGGACACCAACATAGCCTTTTATCTTTGCCCCAAATTCATATTCCAAACCAGTCTCAGCATTGAGTGTAATGAAATCAGAAGTCTCAGTTCAGTCCCTAGTGGCATTAGTTCACATTATAAAATCATTACACATCATTTGACAATGTTGTGCACTGTTAGCATAGAGAAGAACTTGTTCTGTGTCTCTGGGGGAGACGGTCCCCACAGAAAAGATCAGGTTTGTGTGTGATGAGGAGGTGCAGGGGGGAGTGCAGCTGGCTGGTTGATAATGAGCACTTTGATGTTTAGCGTTTTTACTCCCTTAACACTCATCAAGACCAATATTTGTCAGAATACAAAGAGGGGAAAAAAGTCAAATTGTTGTTTTCTAAAAGGGCAACTGAGTAACATTTACCTAGTACAAGTTTAAAGAGAAATTCAGATGTTGGAAAATACCCAGAATGTATTGAAACACCTTTGTCTGTTGCTATTCAAAACATCTTTGACTATTGCTAGGCTGGAACTTCAATGTAAAAACATGGATGTTTTCCTATTTCCTTTCTTTTTACCCTTTTAAAGGCAGATTTACAGCAGAACATCTGATCTCATACACTTGTCACCATGATACTCTCCAAAGGCCCTGAAGACAATGGATCCTTCCAAGTAAAGCAAAAGAGTTTTTGCAGACTGGGTGTCTAACTCTGCATCTGGAGGGGGTGGGAAGCACAGGCAGAGCCTGCCTCAGCTCAGTCTCCCCAGCAGACAGTGGGCTGTTTATAGCCTGCTTTCACAGCTTGCAACAGCACATCTTTAATTACTAGGAAAGAATCCTATCTCTAACAGTTGTTGAAAAAATAAGTCTCTTTGCAGGCCATGTAGCGGTCTCTTTCTCAAGTGGGTTGAGCCACAATTGTAGTGGAATATAAAGAAGCAAGGACAAATAACTAATCAGTTAATTAGCTCTGCAGTTTTGGTTAAATGCTACATTGTCTTTTCAGTCATGGAAAAATCACCACTCCCAAGAGCATGGGTGCAACTATCTGGAGAGCTGCTGGAAAACCCAGTCCCCAGGGGTCACCTAAGGCAGTGTAACTGCAAAAGCTAAGGATGGTAAAGTCAGGTAAAGCTGGCTGGAAGCCATCAATTTGCTACAGTGTGAGAACTTCCTCATGTTGCTCCTGTGACAACTTAACTGATAAAAGTCACCACCAGAGAGTCATCCTGTCTAAGCCACATGTTCCTACTCTGTGCCTCCCTGCTCCTCCAATGGGATGGAATAGGTGGGGGGAGGCTGGACAGGAGCCAGGGCCAGGACCATGCTGGGGAGAGAGGAGCACAGGAGCCCTACTCACACAGGCCCAGCCACAGCAGAACCAGCACCTGGTAAGAATGTACTGAACCATCTTGGCTCTGGCCTACCTTAAACATTGAAGTGATTTACAGTAGACTGAAAAGCCTGTCACATCTCTTGACAGAAAACTTAGGGCTGAAAACATCTGGGTCTGATTAGCAGCCATCAGCCTAGGGTCCACAAAAGCCATGGCTCAAGCCTACATCATTACATCTGGATTTGGAGGCACTTTCACCAAGCAAGTTGCACTTCCTTCTGTGTCAGGCAGTTCTCAAGTTCTTTGATCTGGGCTTCTGCCTCATTTTCATAATATCTCTGAAATTACTATACCATAGTTTACTTTTATTTGTAAGACTAATGTTCTGGTACAGCCTCAGTACTCAGACCATTTTAAATAGAGCAACCCTGCTCATGTTTATCCTGATACAATAAAATCAGGAGACCTGGCAATACTAAACACTCTTTAGGTAGCTGTAAGCAGGTTTATCTACTGTTCACCTCAACGTAAATATTTTCAAAAGAAAATGACTCTTCCAATTGTTCCAAGCCCTTTCTGCTTTAAGTTGCTTCTCCAGCAGCTGTAGTCTGGGGGTGGGGGGGACGACGGGTCTTGGAGATCTCTGGCTTCATTCACCATTCACTCTTAAATGGTGTAACAGTTTTATGGCCTCTCCTTAATGATCACCCATTGTGTAATGGATTGCCAATCAAGGATCACTTAATGACAAAACAGAATAATTTAATCCCTATTCAAATGACAATGCCCAGAATTGCCCACGTAAATGTCTTTACACAACAGAAAGTTTTTCAGCTGAATGAGGTAAATAACATTAACAAGCTATTATCCCCTAGCTCTTCCTCACCAGTTACAAAAGACTGACCTTTGAACTTTGAACTTTTTCTTTGACTGATCGGCACCATTATAACATTTGTGTTAGTCATTTAAAACTGCAGGTGTAGCCACTTACAATACCTAATAAAATGTGTAGGCTTCAAGGGGGGAGAAACGCTGGGCTGGCAGGAACAAAACCGCAAGAATTAGCAAGGGCATTTCAAAAGGATTAATGTCCCGTAATTGTCCCGCGGCAAAGAGAGCCCTGACACCGCGGTCTCTCGCTGCCCGAGTCCGTGGGGGCCGCTCCCGGCAGCCCCAGGCAGCGGCCGGAGCCGGGCACCGCTGGCAGCAGCTGCCCAGGAGCGCTGGCCTTGGGGTGATGCCTCTCACCAACCATCTCCTTCTAGAGTTGCTTTGGGAAATGTCATTGGGTTGCTAAATCACACAGATAGTCTTTAAGAAGCAGTTATCACTGCTGAATTGCCACCAAGGCACAAACCTGCAGTGCACACTGCCAGCTTCCCAGGCAGGGAAAGTCTGCGGCATCACTTTTTTAGGTGACTGATCATAAACTCATGAAAAAGAGGAAATTAATGGGTTGAGCAGGATGTTAAGAGACAGGAGCTGATGGGCAAGAGGTCTACAAATACCTGCTCTTTCAGTGGAATAGGCTTAGGAAGAGAGAGGAGGTATTTTCAAATCAGATACAACCCCTAAGAATCTCCAATAGGCCAATGAACACCCTAGGAGCTCTACAGAAACTGAAATAATTAATACCTTGCTTCCTCTAAACCACAGGGTTTAGTGAAGTGACACAGTACAGGAGGCACCCTCTCTGCACCTCATTGCCTGTCTTTGATTTGACATGAATGAAGAGACAGCTTGCAGAACAAAAGTTACACATGACACAAAGTTCCAGGACAGCAAGGCAAGCACCTTACTCCCTTCATGTGATCTTTACACCTTTTTTAAAAACTGAAACCGATTTAAGGTGATTACAAAAATAAATAGATGTTCACTGTTTTTCACCACAAGTGAATTTAAAAAGCAAATCAGTACAACATAACCACTTATTGGAACCAGATTTTAAATTTGTACAGTATTTATAAGACTTGCCTTACAAGAACAGGCACAATATATTTTGATTTATTTAGGCAGTCTGAAATAAGCCACCTATGTTCCAGATAAAAGTTTCAACCTTATGATCAATTCTGTGAGAAAAATATGCACAATGTATTTGGTTAGTAATAAATTTAGAGACATTTGAACACGGTGGTGGATATACTGCAATTACAGAAATAAGGTAACTTGATCAAATAAAGTATTCACTTTGAATCATTCATGCAGCTCGGTTTAAATAATTGAAATACTAACTTTATTAATGTTTTGAGTTGAAATAATATTGAATTATGTAATAATATTTTAGATAATTAGTATGTAACCGGAGTTAATATAATATAAGAAAAAAAAGTAAAATAAATCAGATATTAAGAATGACCACTGGATCACCGCCAACCTCTAGGGGAATTTAGGAATTCTAAACCTATACTGTTTTAAAAAAGCTTTCTTTTTTTCATCTCTTCTACTGATGCCTCACAAAACCAGGCTGACCCCATCAGAAAGGACTCACAGATCTTCTCTCTTGAGTAGCTCCTATAGCCACATGCACAAAAGTATTACCAAAAAATAAACAAAACACACGCCAGACCAACCAACAAAAGAAGACTTCATAACCAACCTAATAACCAACCAGGTAAGTCCTAAAGACCTGGTCATGGGGCCCTAAGCCAGAACTAGAGATAGAGTTTCTGTCTTGGTACACAGATACTCAGAAATTCAAATTAAACCATCTCTCTGTAATACCAGAAGAGATGGCCCACAGATCCAAATGGGGACCAGCAGACCTGCCTGTTTCAGTCACTGCTTTAAACAAAGAACAAGTCAGGAGTGTCCAAAGTCTATGAACTCTCAGCAGGTTAGCTGGATGAGATGCTCTTTATCATGAAAGAAGACACAAATCCACCTCTATGGTAAACACATTTCTGACAAGTTCAGTAGAGATGATAAAGGAAGAAGGAAAGATACATTTCTCTTCTGAGGAGAAGCTAGATGTGCATTCCTAGGCACATCCCTGTCTCTGTTCTTCCTCTGCAAGGAGAAAATATGGCAGCATTAAAGGACAGGGCAGCTGGGCCAGAAACAGCTTCCACCCAGGATCCCCCAGCTGCAACCCAGTTAGCAACTCTGACCAAGCTAGTAGATCACATATCTTGGTGAAGAGAATGGGAGCAAAGGCTGCAACACAATTCCAGTGTGGACTGATTCAAGACCAGGCACTCCTCACCATTTCTGGTGTCCACCTCCAGCAAGGAATGGAATCCCACTGCCACTGTTTTCTTCCCAATTTTCATTAACATTCTTGTGTTTAACATAAAACACACCCACAGGTCATACCAGAAATAATTACATGCCACACAGAATAGGTATGGGATGCTTCAAATAATTGCCTACAGTGTCCCTGATGTGACTAGCAAAGGGCTGAGGGAGAACAAAGGAAATTTATAAAGAAATCCACGCATATTCTAGAGGCTGACATCACTTCAGTTTTGGAATTGGTATGTTGGAGACACCAATATACACAGCTTGTACATTGAAGTATTTTCTTTGAGGCCAAAGAATCAAAAGAGAATACTCAAAATCACTGAAGGCCCCCAACTTTGCCATGAGGTGGGCACAAACCACTCCCGTTCTCTCTCCACCTCCCCAGAACCCCTGTGACAGGGTACGTGAGCTGCCCGGTGTCAGCCACAGCCCCTGACCCGTGTGATGCTCCAGCTTGCCGGGGGTGAAGGCACACACAAATCGTCTCGTGGGGATCTGACATGGTCTTATCTCAGGCCTTTTGCTGCTGACATTTGTCACCGGTTCAAAACTTATTATAGCCACCATCTCCGCTTAAATTTACAGATACGTTTTAATTAATGGGCGAAAATGTGTTTATCTCCTCCTCGCAGTGCCTGGCTTCCAAGCGTTTGTTATCTCCGGTGTGAAATTTAGGCTGACAAGAATCAGCGCTTCCCACGCCGCAGCTCCGCGCCGGCGGCCGGGCGGGGCCGGGAGCGGCTGCGGGAGCGGGGCCGGGAGCTGCTGCCTACCCGAGCCCTGCTCACAGGAGTGTGCAGAGCACATCTGCCCGGGCTCAGGCAGCTGGGGCCGTGTGACCAATTCAGCGTCAGAGAGTGAAATTAACGGGAAAGACTTTAATTGTGAGTAAACAATGCCGCATTACGGAGCGGTAAACACAGCAGCAGGGACTGAAGGGCCGAGCATTCAATCACAGATGTGGCCGCTTCGGTGCTTTCACTAACGATCTCCCTCCCCGTCTGCACCGTCCGACCGGGTTTTCGGCGCTGTCGGTCCCTCACAGCCGCGTCCCGGCCCTCACAGCCGCGTCCCGGCC
>VZRX01008980.1:40024-62238 GCA_013398075.1 Notiomystis cincta | reverse complement strand
TTTTTTGGTTCGGATATTTTTTTTTTTTGTAGCAGACCATATTCCCAAGAAAAGTGACAATCACAAGTCACACTTGGCAAGAATTTGAAATGATCATGCTTAGTTTCATGCCATTTATTATAATTCTCCCACAGCAAATGGGCTTTGTTCTACTATGTCCTCACCCTGAACTCTGGCTTCTATTTCAGCACACATTTGTAACTCTCTATTCCTGGGCTGAAGAGCACAAACCTCTGGCTCACCAGAACAGCCTGAGACAGCTGGAGCAATGGTTTCTGAGGCATATCCATCCTTCTTGAATCACCACCTCACAGCTGGCCAACTTTCTTATGTGTAAGTGCTGGATCAGGCAAGAAGGAGAAAGAAGCAGCTAAAAACTGTATTGTCTTTCACTTGGAGCCCCAGTCTGACCTCATTCAATTCAACAGGAATTTAAACAGTGGCTGGATCAAATATTTATAAAGTTTTATTTCACTGAAGATTACTTGTGAAAAACTATTGCAAAAATTTATTTGAGGGAAAAGAAATTGGTTAAAACGTTACCTATGTTGCTGTATATGCTCTCTTCCTTCAGCTCAAGGAACACAGTTGTAACCAACTAAAAATGCACACCATATTTTACAGCTATTTCAGTCATGCTGGACAGAATGACAACCCCACAAGTTTCTGTTGTGCCACAGAGACATGCTGTGTCCTCCTCCAGACCGGAGAGGAGACAGTGCCTCTAGCAAGACACCCCTGGAGGGGAGTATTATGGCACAAGTGTTCTGAAACAAAAGCCCAGGACCAGGTAGCTACAGCACTGCAAACAGCATCACTGCTTAAGAAGTAGGGCAGCTTAAAGGAGGAGAGAGAGTTCTATTCAAAGTCAGAGAGAAAAAAACAACCTCTTGGTTTCCATCCAAATGCAAATAGAAAGCCAACATCTCAGCTGAAGAACTGGTTCCTGCCAGCTCCACCTGAGAAACAGGGCATTTTGCACAGTAGTAGTTAGAGCCTCCAGGTGGCTTTGGGGTACAGCCCCTCAGCAGTTTAGTTTGACCTGAAAACCCCAGGGTATGGGAGAAGTTTCCCATCCCCATCCTGATCGCAGACAGGGCTGGAGGAATTCCTCTGAGCACTGATCCCTCCAGAGTGACACAAAGCAGAGCACCCTCACCAGGTTCAGGTGGTTTCAGTTGTACCTCACTACATTATGGTGAGTTTTCCTTTTCCTTCAATCATTCTGTACTTCAGACAGCTCATTCCTAACCTGTGCTAGCAATGACCACTCTCCACTTTCATTCTCCCCCACTGAGACCCTTCCTATCCCACACAGGAATGAAACAACACCACCCCAGCTGGTGTCTGTATGGTAGCAGGCAGGATAATGTCAGCCAGACATAGGGCCACATCCTCAACCGATGCAAATTATCCCAACTTCATTTACTCCAGTGGAGTTCTTGGTGTTTTCTATCAGATAAGGATGTGGACTTTAGCATTAATCATGTGCAAAGAAAAAAACCACCATTTCAAGCTTCATTATGAAACAAGTGCTACATTAGCCTGAGCATGGAAAATCTCAGAATTTCCCTTTAATGATCTTGAAGATTATGTGCAGCAGGAAAGAAGAAGTGGAAAATCTGTCATAAATATCACTGAATATTTTTAATAGCTGAAAGCTAGGCTTTCTTTAACACTCTTGCCTGAAAAAAAAAACCAAAAACCTAGAGATTATTCATTAACTAGAATCAAGGGAATTGGTTTGCCATTATACTATGTCTGTGAGATAGCACACAATGGAAATACAAAGTTCTCAGGCCCAGAGACAGCACAAACTAGGAAAAAAAGTAGATAGGCAAGCACAGCTATTTTAAAATATAGTATGTGTAAGTATGGAAATAACTGAAAAATCTCAGGATGCACTTATTAAATATTGTCTGATGTAGCTTGTTCTTTTCTCAGCTTCAGCAACCCTTTTAGTCACTACACATCATCTGACAGCACCAGGAAATACCTGTGATGGGTACTTGCATTCCAGCATCTCTAGTGACAGCTGCAGACAGGTTACATGAGTGGAGGCTGCAGTGGACTCCCCCACTCCCTGATCTTGTGTAGGTGCACAGAACATCATCATTCTAGGCAGCATCAGAGGCTGCTGCTTGAATTGACTGTTACTTTAACTTTATGACGAAAGAAAACCTTCCTCGAGCCAACCTTTTCCAAGCCCTGGTCCATGCTCAGGCACTGCCCCACTCTGCTCCAGTTCCTGTGCATCTCCCACACCTGAGGTTGGCTTTGGCTTCAAGAAACCCTCTAATATCATCCATCCTGACCTCAGAACAAGAGGCAGAGTCCCAGTTCCTATCAAAGCAACCATGGGCATGGAAGATGTTACAGCTTTGTGCACTGTCTCAGCAGGCTCTTCTGAGTCTAAGGCATACTGACACAAAACCTTGAGAGGTGTCCATGTAATGACAATAATGTTTGACAGAAGGACATAAAGAACTAGTCAAGAAGGTTGTAGCTGTGGTAGTGTGTTTCTACAAGGAGATGTGCTTACTTCCTTGGCTGGTTGTGTGAAGTAAAAGCATCTTCTGTCTTTCACAGGAACTGGAATTCTATTAATTACATGTTATTTGCTACAAACAAAGAAACAAAAAACGTTGTTGAATATTGTTTTCTATGGGAAGGGAACTGAACCAGTATGTAGTGCTGCATTTCACTGAAGTTTTTAACAGAATTAATACCCCAGACAACTTCACCTGAAGAAAGGAACTGTCAAGGACTACAACCTTTAAAAAATTATCAGGTTACTTTGAATGCATTTGGATGATGGTTACAAGAGTTTTTTGCTTGGCTAAATTTTATTACACTCCCTAATCATGCTGCTGAACATAATTTAATTTGGTCTTGTCTACAAAAAAACTTATTTCCATGAAACTATATCCACCTTGTATTGTTATCCCACAGAAATCTTTGAATTTAGGAAAAATAGCCCTTTTTTCTTTCTTTCTTTCTTTCTTTCTCTTATAGCCTGTTAATGACAAGTCTGCCCTCTTTTTGGAGTCAAAATTTTGCCAAAAAAAGAGAAAAAACAAACCACAACAACAAAACCTTTTCAAGAGAAAAAGGAATGAATATGCAAACTACACAATTACAAATAGACAAATAGGGAGAATAACAATAGAATTGTAATTAAAACATTACCATTTAGTTTATGGACTGATTTCATGCTCCCCTTCTCCAGTCTTTCATGCAGAGTTGGAGGGAGCAACAGAAATCCCTTGGTCTCAGCTGCTAAACCAGTAAGGTCTAAGACTTTCAAAGGAAGTCAGTTCTATCTGTGCATGGCCTGTGAGCTCCCATGTATGTGTTTACTGAAGAATGGTTCCCACACAGCCATTACATTGCCTTTTTTAATACCAAAAATCTCAGGTCCTGACAAACTGTTTTACCCACTTATCATCAAATAATGTGCCAAGTTGAAAAAACTATCTTCAGTAATCTGCTAATCAGTCTTTCCTACTAAGGTCTATCCTATTGTCTGCATTTGAGATAATGAATATTAAAATTGCACAATTCATCCCACAGGGTGTTTTTCAAATTATACAGAGCACAATAGAATCCATTTTCTTGCTGTTGAAATTCCGCCTTCTTCAGGGTGGAAACACAGGAGATATGGATGAGTGGAACATAACACTGTGCAGCAAAGAGGGGAGGAGAAACCCACGCCAAATATAGCAGGGCAATCCTTTAATCCGACAGAAAATGCAAAGGTTCTTGGATCTTTGCAGCCTAATTTGATATCATCAGCCCCTGTGCATCAGCCAGCTCTGTGTGTAACCCACAGGTGGCCAGAGCCTGCAAACAGAGCAGGCTGGGCAAGGAGTGACGAGAGCAGCACGCAGGTAACTGAGCCTCACACACTGAAATATGTGCAGGACAGGAAGGGCTCTCTCATGTGAGCAGAACCAGCACATGCTTGCACGTGTAGGTCCAGAAGACAACCTAAACAATCTAAATTATAGAACACAGCCCTGGAGAGGTGAGAGGCAGCATCAGCCTGGCTGGGTGCTGACCAGGTATCCCAAAATGTCTGTTCTCTGGAAACGAGTGAACAACACAAGGTTTCACTGTAGTTTGGTTTTATAATAACATTGTTTCCATCTATTAAATAATAATTATTTAGAATGGCAAAAAATTCACAGACAGTAAATTTGAACAAAACTTTGGAAAGTAATCGCTAAGGGCTAAAACTACTGGCAGGTTTGGTGAGAGAAAAGACCCAGACTGAAGGTGATTTCAAAGGTTTTTAAAACTTTACCTCAAGAAACCTCCAGCTGCAGAATCAAACAGAAAATCTTTTCCAAAAACCTATCCTGAGCTCCTTGTTCATTTACAATTGCATAGGTAGAATATTTAGCTCATGCTTCCTTGCTCTTTTCAGACCAGAAGAGAACCCCCTACATTTCTTCCAAAAACCAAACCCAGAATCTGCTGTGGTATGGCAGGCATAGAGGCTGAGTAAGGCCAGCTTCAGTAGTAGCTCAGCATCTCCTTCCCTCCCATCCAGAACTTCTCTGGCTGTTGCAAGATCAGACTTTTTAAAAGTGGAAAAATGCAGTTTATCATGTTAACATCCCTCCTTCTTTAAGATATACTGTACAGGTCATAACTTATCCTTTTTAATAAAAAAGAAATAAATTTACCTTTTGAGTGTCATTTCTGACCACTGCTGCCCCTTTTCTAAAGCCACGGGGCTTCGCAGTAGACAGCCTGATGGAATTCCAGTTCACAGCTTAATTTTCCTCCTGATAAAAGAGACAAAAAGTTCCTTTCAGTAAAAATAAAATTTAATATGGTCCGCAAATTTGATATATTGCAACCTCCGACCTCAGCTTAATTGTTCACAAAGGGCTAACGGTACCACTGGCAAGTAAATGACTTCTACAGAGTGTTGCAACTCTGATAGCTGAAGAGAAGGGGAGCAGCAGCCTGACAGATAATCAAAAAATTTAATGTGAACCACAGTGAGAGAGGTTATTCAGAGCACAGCCAGACTGTAGGAGCCTTCTGCAGCTGCCATAGTCGCTCCTTAGGATGAGAAATGCTTAAACATCATCCTCACTCAACTCCGTTAAGTGTTGCTGCTGTTAGTGACCAGCCAATGGAGCCTGACACTTTACAGGAGCAGACAGCAACGATCTGGGCTCTGCACAGACAGAAGCATGCTACTTAAATTTCTTTGAGGCCAAAGCTGCCCCAGTTCTGTGGCCCTCATGAGTTTTTCTTAGAGTTTGACAAGGAACCAAGGGAAAGAGCATGAAGGCAAAAAGAAGAGCAGTGTAAACACATCATTTTCCCATGGAGGGTGACCTTTTAAAGGCTGCTGCAGGTAGCAGGGTTTCAGTGAGGCAACCAGGTCTCTCACAGTTCAGATAGGGTGGTAAAGGGCCAGAGAGGACAAGGCAAAGCCTGGGTGGAAGAGAGCAAGGGGAAGAAGTGTTATTTGTCCTGGCAAGGGGGAAGAACTGGTGTTTGGTTTGAGAAGTTAGGAAAAGACTACATTTGTCCCTGACTCCCCTCACCACATGCTGTCCTGATGAAGTCCACAGATAGCTATGTGCATCCAGAGCTGGTGAGCAGAGACTGAACCCATGGAGTTGAAGGGACCATATCACCAAACAGGTCCTTACATCGTTTTTCTACTGAGAGCACACAATACAAAACACTCTGTGGCTGGGAAGACAGCGTGACCCATAAGCTGGTTTGCCTCATTCTCTTTATTATGCTGGAGAAAAGCAGTAAAATCCATAGCTATCCCCACAGCTGATTTGTTGCTAAAGGAGAGATAGGTCAGGGGCCTACACAGGTGAGCAAATGCTCACCTGCACAGTCTAAAGCATTCTAGTTTCTCCAGGATATCGAGAAGCCAGCAGCAACAAAAAGCATTTATTTTCTCACAGTTAATCTGGGTAACACTTTGCAGCAATACAACACCATAAATGAGCATGCTGAATAAAAACACAGTACAGTGTGCAAGCATGTCTATAAAGAGAGGGCCGAAGTGCTGGCTGCATGCATACATTTACACCTTACCAGGCACAGGTCGTTAGCAGATGTACTTATACAGAGAGTGCTGAATGCAGTTTCCTCCTTCCCCTCCTGATTCAGTGTGGGGTCAACAACATCAAACAGCTCCCACAGAGAGTGCTTGCAGCCCCCCGAGACCACCAACAATTGCATTTGTCCTGGCAACTGTCGCTCACCCTCAGGGTATGCTCCCCCGTGGGCTGCCACTCACGAGCTGGGGCTGCAGCACAAAGGAATCCAAACTGTGCTCTACCAGGAGAAGGAATTATAAACCTGCCAGCTAAGAGCAAAAATGCTTGATGCCTCCTCCCCAAAACAAGGAAGGCAACAGCCAGCTCTGTAGTACCCTGCACGGGCACTGCCCAGGCCATGTCTGTCCTCTGTGGGATCGCCCCTGTGAACACACACCCGAGGAGCAGCAGCACCACCTCAGCACACCAGCTCTGCTCTGCACCACTGACAATTTGCCTTCCTGACAGGCAAAAAGGATGCTGAAAACTATACCTCTATTCTTGCTGGTGAAAGGCAGCTGAGCTGCCCACATGTGCAAACCAAAGGGAAAGAACATTTCCAGATCAGAGGGTGTCTGCAGCTCAACAGCCAAAATCAGCCTCTTTCTAAATTAGGGATGCTGATATATCCAGCAGCAGCCACTAGTCATGTTAGCTGTTTCAGTGTCACTGGAAAGCAACTACCAAAGCCTTTAGAAGTTCATATTTCAATTTTAAAGCTGAGGCTATTTTAGCTAATGTCCCCAAGGCAATTGTCTGGTCAAATGTCAGAGTTTATACTGCTAAAGGAAATCGCTATGTTTATGAGATCTCTGCAGTTTGGGAGCCACATTAAACCCCATTTGAGTTTCTCAGATTATACTGTGTTGTGGATATCTTTTTTTTTCTGTGTTTGGAACACATCTCAATCTCCTTGTATTCCTATGAACCATTGAAAATATCTCCATCTGTCATGTTTAAATATGAGCTTCATTGCTGTAGGATTTTTCTCCACTAATTCACTTATTAAAAAACCTAAATCTTTCAATTGATGTTGTTTCTTTATGCTTCTGAGTCTGATACCCTGCAAATTGGTAATTTATTTACTTTTTCATTAGCAAAACATTGCTTGAATTTTGGTATTTTGTGACTAATGCCACGCTTCAAACTTTAATTTAACTCTTTGCTACGACCAAGATTCTCCTTCCTTTTTGTCTCTCTGGGCTTCTTGTGTTTTTGCTCTGCTCACTGCGTTGCTGACAGCAGGGATTGGCTGCTTAGCTTTGGCACAGGCACGGGGCAGGTGTTACCTGTGGCTGCAGAGGAGCTCTGACAGCTGCCTTCCACACGAGTTTCACCCTGCCCATGTTCATGAGCTGGTTGCACCTCAGAGATTCCCTGGCCATGTAATTTGGTCTAAAGCATCTGGAGTCTTACATATCCACTCAAGTAATGTGGCTTGAATGCATTTCTGGATTTGCAGACTTTAAAACCCTACACTTTCTCCACCACTACACTAAAGTCCTTGTTCCTCTGCCAGGCCTGAGTCGTTAAAACCCTTTGCCTTTTTTCCTAGCAGTGGGCTTGTTCTCAGGTTTTCAATGTCTCCTCTAGTTTGGGGTTTATATATTTCTGAGTGTCATGACACCTACAAGGTAGCACCAAATACCATGTACAGTTAATTCCACTGAATTTGTCAGTTCAAAGAGCTTGAGATGCCCAAAAAAACTATGGAAATGTGGTTTTTTAAGTTGGCCTTGACAGAAGGCTTGGCCAGAGAAGCTGGACTGCTACACTGTATGGAAGTGCTGATGATGAACATAAATGTGCAAGTTTCTATTCCAAGCAGCTTTCTTCCCAAAGCTTTTAACTTACATGCCCTACACTTAATTTTGTTAATATTAAAGGCCACTTCTAGCACAGCCTGTATTGAAGACCATCCTTCACAAAACCCAATATAAATAGCACACTATCTGGTGAAAAGCTACACCTTTAAACACAGAACAGAATGAACTGACTTTTCTGTTTCCATAACAGACAGTGGCTCCTCTCCTCCTCACCCCAGTCCCCATGTGTGGTTACGTGACCGGCACCACCCACACACAGCAGGACAAACTAAAAGGAGCAGTTTAGCAGCAAGGGAGAAAAGACAACAATGTTCAACAAAAGTGAAGTTTTTCTCCCTATAGTCAAGGTTTGGGTTTTTTTTTTTTTAGCTTTGTTCTCATATTTCTGCTAGATCCTCCCCATCTTTGGGAAAGCAACAGATACCAGATGCTGAGAAGATAGCACTGAGCTAAGCCTGGAACCTAAATTTTCTGATTATCTTTCATATAATGAGCATCTGTACTTTTTAGATTTATTTATCTAAACAAGTACCTCCATTTCCTTCTTGTATCTTTTTTTCTTCATATTATTGGCTGACACCCAACTAGGCAAAGTATTTCTGTGCCATCCCATTTCTAGGTTCAAATAAAAATTTAAAAAAAAATAAAAAAGAAAGAAACAGTGTAAGGTTGATCACACACTTGTTATTAAGTCAAAGCTGGATTCAAGTGTTTGTGTGAGGTAGAATTATCTCATTCTTTTTGTCTGTGTCTTTCTGTGATCTACCAGTCAAGTATGTGATTGGATTTCAGCTCAACAAAACCTTAAATTACACACCTATTGTGCCTGGGCTAAGCCTAGTTTCACAGCACTGGAGAAGGCTCCTCACTGCTCTTTTGGCACCGTTCGATCTGGCTTCTGCTATCATCCGCAGGTTGATGAATGAGTAATAGGATTAGAAAGTCTCATCTCTGAAATGCTATAATTGTCACATTTGGTGAATTGACAAAGGCCTGGGTGATGGAGAGGTGCTCCATAATGTAAAGTCATACGTTCAACCTGCACTCACTGGCCAAGGCTAAGAGAATGGGAGGAATAAAAAGAATTCCTTAGGCTCCCCATTTGTCCAACATACACAGATATCTCACCCTCTAAATTAACCTTTTATGCATGAGTTTGTTGGAAGGCAGAGTGCTCTGCCTCTTAAAGGCTCTTATCTCTCTGGAAGGAAGATGATACACTTGTTGATTCTTTGGTTAGCGCAGGAGATTAAAAAGTCTCGGAGAGCCAGAGCAGGGGGCAGATTTTCTTGTCTTCCCCAGCAATCCTCAATTCAAAACACCAGGGGAGAGAGAGATCTTCCCCAGGCAAGCAGAAAAGAGCAGCTCCAGCCATGACTTAACAGCTGAGGATCTCAGCCTCTGTATTAGTATGGACTGTCTCTCCATCCACCTTCTCAGGGTCAGTAGCACACTGGTTCTGACAGAAATTCCACACCTTTCTCTCTGTAGGCCCACCTGTATCAGCCAACATGCATTTGAAAATGGACAAAGTTTTCAGTGGCTCCTATTCCATTCTCTTTTAAAAGGGTAGATTTCCAAAGAAGTTTACAAGCCAGACTTGGGGAGATGTGTTACTAAGGTACTCTGGGGACCTACCTGCCTAAATATCTGTGTGAACATAGTATACTCAGCTTAAGAGCAGAAAACAGAAAGAAAAAATAGGTTTTACTTACCCTTTCCCCTATTTACTATTTTGACTTCCTCTGCTTACAAGCAATGTCAAGCTTCCTGTTTTAAAATAGAAGGATTTATAAAAAGAGAATTAAAAAATATTGAGGAGTAGTTCTCTATTCTAAAGTACCATCAGCACTGCCTTCTCCTGAGAAATGGCTTCATTCCATGCATACAAATTAATACAGAACTTTATTCCAGTTCACCTTTTATTAAAAAAGAATATCAGAAGCCAACATCACTTCTGCTGAAAGAATGTGTCCCCAAATGCTCTACAGATGCAGCATGTGAGGTCAACATTCACCATCCCCTTTCTCTGTCAGTGTGAGTTTCACTTTAATTACAAGTGCATGTTTTGCACATTGTAAAACTACCCCTGGCTCTGACCACCATAAGAAAAAGAACATTTAGCTCAGGAAACAGTAGCTGACCCTGTCTGCTCTTTTTCTTCCTTGGCATCAGCTAAGACTATTAACACCTTATGTGTGTTGCCTGTGTGTCCCACATATGTGTGCTCTGCATCCTTTTCATGCAGTACCTGTCGTAAGTGCATACTAAAAGCTGCCTACTGGGAATTCTCTGCTTTGTTTGACTCCTCTTCTTGCTGTCTTGCTTAGCTATTGAATTCATCTGCTTGACAGAAAAACCTTTCTATGTACTAAAAGCTTTGTCCTTGGAAAGCTGTGACATTAGACTTAAACACATAGAGGCCTTTTTCACCTCCCAGTTCACTTCCTAATTATTCATTCCCAACAGAGGAAATCAGGAGAAACCTCGGCAGTCAATGTAAACATTTTGTAGTGGAAGGCAATTTTTTTTCTCCCCAAGAGCACAGTGTGACCATGATAGTTGAGCTCCTTACTGAGAAATTGCTCTGGTTTTTGTACAACAGAAAAAATGGCAAATAGGAATATTTTTTTGGTGGGAAAGAACTAAAACAGAGTAAAACAAACCATTTGATGGTGACTGTTGTGCTCTGAGAGTCCTTTGCCAATTAATTTCAGAGAAAAGGTCCAAGTCTCCAATGTATGTTTCATTTACCATTTTCATTTTCTTCCTCCCCAGATCAGAGCAGCTTTCCTACAAGCCCAACTAGTGCCCTGTAACACAGGCTAAGATCACCCAGTAGCTGTTGCTTTGGAGATTTTCCACCTAATGTGGCAGCTGCTGTAAAGAACCCCTTTCCACCAGAGCAGTGTCCCTGCGGGAGCACCTTCCCGCTTGTCACACACTCAAACGGCGACGGTCGCCTTTCAGAGCACTTCCTTGTTAATGGAAATAGGTGCCCTGTGCAAATAACTTGCAGAACCAAGGCTACAGCCAATATTTTTCCAGTCTCACTGTAACCTTAACTGCAACACACAAATTGGCCCGCTCCCAGGAACCGTCAGTGGGAAGCACATACAGCAACAGGCCACCCACTTACTGTTTTCTTAGAGAAAGTTTGCCAGGAGTGATACGCAGCTTGCACCACCTTCCTGAAACGTTTCCACACTCCCTGAGCTTGCGCAGGTCGGCTCCTACCAACACCTCCCGTCTCAAACTGCCCCGCTCCGCCTCCTTCCACACAGCCCAATCTTCTCCTCCAATTGCTTCCCTTTTCCTCATCACCTTTTCCTGGCGCCGTGCCTCTCTTCGTGCTGTTCCTAACGCCTGGGACAACCTCTGATTAATGTTCAGCAAACAGCCGCCTCCACCGATCAGACCACACCCAGCAAGCTCTGTTTCTCGCATGGGCATCACTCTGTCTCGTGCCTTCCACCTTCCCAAAGAGGAGGCTCTGCCTTGCTTGACAGTGAACAGCGCCCTTTGTTTCTTCAAAGCTACTTATCAGTTTGTGAGTGTGCCACTCTGCAAGCACTGCTAGCTTTGCATGGGACAGATGTACACAAAATTAGCTACCGTCATCTGTAAACCAAAGGAATAGTACAGCATCAGCCCGCCCTTTGCTTTAAGAGCCCTTGTGCACCTGTAAATAACTGCTGATAAATACCACCACATCACCTGGTAACTATTTGTTTGAGAACTAATGTCATGATATCATTTTTTCTTCTCCAATTACCCCAGGAGTCACTAATAAGTGGAAATATCCTCATAGCTCTTTAGTTAGGGAATGAATAACACATCAGTAAATAAGCCACTTTTATGATCTGTTGCTGTATATCTTTTTTCTGTCAGCCTTTTCTTTTTCATTTTAATTTTTAGGTGAGTTACTCAATAAGCTTGGTTTGGTGCATTATGCCATATACCTGCTACATTATTTTGCAAAATCCATATCCAGGAATCATTGTCATTGATAAGGGAACACCTAAACCAAGAACATTTTCTTTTAGTAATTGAACATGAACAAATACGATATAATTTTTAGCTGTCTTAGATGGCTTTATACATATATTTGACCTTTTGGGGTAAAATTTAATTTTCCTTGTTTGAGAAAAGGTAAGCTAAAATGGGAAAGGGTGTATTAAATTGACTTTTCTCAAGACCAGCAACACTCCCATCATTACACTGTTTCTGTATTAAAATCTAATTCTGAAAGTTTGACAGAGTACACGTTTAACACAGGTCAGCAGTATATTGACAGGATGTTAATTTTAAATTGTGTCAGCATTTCCTGTCTTGAGTGCTAATGTCAATTAGCACCTTGCTGCATAACCTCCAAGTCCTCCCTTATTACCGGAAAGTGGCAAAGCAACAGCAAAAGCACTTCTATTCAAAACACCACTCACTATCAGCCAAACAAAGAGCTGTCATAACAAAACCAGCGAGGTGAAAGTGCCTAAGCTGCTGTGGATTTGGGGTTAGAAGCCTTAGTCTTTTTCCTTATTCCCGATAATAAAAGTATAAGTTCACTTGGAGTGAAAGGCTAATTACTTTTAGGCTCTTTGAAAAGTGTGTTACCATTCAAAATCTCTAAGCCTGACATAAAGCCCTTGGCTTTAGATTGCACAGTGTATAGCTCACTGTAGGTCATCCATTAGTATCCTTAACACACTCTGAAATGTACAGTCTTCTGGGAAATGGGAGCATTTCTGCACACCTGATTTTTTTGGCATTTCATACGTGATGTGGAAAGCACAAGTTCCAGTCTCTAGCATCTCAGTGACACCTCACTCCTGGGTGCCCAGTGAATAAGCCTCGTGACTTTGTACCTGTGTTTTTAAAACCCTGCATAAAGATACCTTTATAAATGTCACAAAATTCTCAGCCTACTCTAGCATTCGACAGCAGCTCACAGTATAAATGTGTAGAAGAAGATCTAGATGTATACACATCTAGGCCTGGTACCTGTTCTTGCACCTACTTACTCTGTTAAATTCACTAGTGTAGACACCTAAGCTGAAAAAGTCGGACTAAGTCAAGCAGAAGCTCTTCCATGATGTCACTAACCTCACTGCCTGTCTTTCTCAGAATTCAAATGTGTTCCCAGAAACACAATACAAATCTCAGGACATTTAGCCTAAATTCTGAAGATAACTAACTGATGTTATAGGCATTTTTGAAAAATAAATTTTAATGGAAAATAAAAAGTGTTACAGTCTTTTCCATCAGCTCAAATCCCAGATCTTGTTGTCTGTTAGGACCAAAAATAAAAAATACAGACAAGGATTTTCATCAACAATTCAATGTAAAACCTTGTGCTGTTGAAGTCAATTAGTGCTCACATTTTGAACAACAGCTGTTTACTTTTAAATTTGACCTTGGTCACTTTTGCAATTTTTAATTATAACTAGCTGATCCTTACAAAGAAATATTTTAGAAAGCACGTTATCATTCATCTTGAACATGACAGGAAATAGGAATGAGAGAGGAGCATCTTACAAAATTATATAGGATTAAAGTACATTATTTCTGTGCAAGTCAAAAGCTCCATGGGCCTCAGCATTAGCATTCAGCAGTGAGCTGCACACTACTGCACCAAAACGTAGTCATTTCATACTGAATGGTGCGTGGCTTTTCACTGAGGAGCAGTGGGGCTTGCTGTGGGTGTGATTATTTCCCCTCTGTGCCCCAGGTGAGCACAGGCAGTGCTGGCAGTGCAATCCTAGCAGCACTTACTCCTGCAGCTCAGGCAGTGTGTGGAAAGCAGTTGTTCAGAGCACAGAATGCACTCCCCTCCTGGCCCCGAGCGTTGCCTCGGCTCCTGCGCTGCCGCGCTGAGCAGCGGCTCAAGGTGTGGCCGGGCATCGCGCAGTAAATCTCTTGCTCTTGAGATCTGCTGTCGAGATGACACAGGCATTATGCACAGACATTGCACTGGGTGCCTATGCCCTGCCAGATTCTAAACAAATTGGCCAAACAAATTAATGCCACACACCCTAAATTGGCTGAACAAATTAATGCAACACGCCCTTTGCACAAGGGTGTCTTTGAAGGCCAAGGACCATGCGTGTTACAGCGAGATGCCTTCTACTG
Organism: Notiomystis cincta; assembly: GCA_013398075.1. Classification (NCBI taxonomy): domain Eukaryota; kingdom Metazoa; phylum Chordata; class Aves; order Passeriformes; family Notiomystidae; genus Notiomystis; species Notiomystis cincta. The sequence goes on along the minus strand of VZRX01008980.1, from coordinate 48,197 downwards.
AACAGGGTGTTTCAAACAAATCTGTTTTGAGAGAAGAGAAACAGTGTATTGTAGTTTCAAGTTAGAGCAGGGCTCTCACTCAAGAGCTTTTCAGACACCAGCACTCTGTGTTGACATTTAATTACTAAACTCTTAAAACAAATAATTTGTATGAGCAAATACTCCTCAATCATTTCATAATAACGCAACTAGTGTTTCTTGGCAGTTAGAACAAAACCAGAAGCATGTTGAAATCACACACACAATGCCTTGTTCTGACACGGGAAGAGGTGCCAGATAGAGCAGTGTGAACCCTCCAGGCTGTGGGAGCTGATGGGATTCAGGAACTGAGTGCTGCAGTTTTGTTCCCAGGGGCTGGCAGCAAATCAGACCCAGCAGGTTCACTTGGAGGTTGGAGTTTACTGAATTTCATTCTCCAAACAACCCTCCCTCCTGCTGCTGAAGGTCCTTTCTTCCACCAAGCCCCAAACGTCCCAGCAGAGGATTAAGGGAGTGTGCATTCTTGAGGCTTGTTGGGCAAGAGAGGTAGCTGGAAAGGCAAGAGCCTGGCAGAGGAGCAGTAGATATGTGCTTTTTGTTGCTCTCTGTGTGCCATGTACCTTAATCGATGGAGCATTTCCTTCCCCCTATGTTTCAGTGTGATCTATTGCAACATTTGCACATCTCTGCTACCAAGCAGCTAAGCTCAAAGCCCGTTCTAGCCAACATGAGAAACCCACACCTTCAGTTCCTCACTCCCTCTGTCAAAAGGTCTGACTCAGTGCAGCAGAAAATACTGGAATGGTGCTGGCCTTCTTTAAGTCCTTCCTTTGCTCATGTTAGCTCCCATTTTCTCATCAAGCTCTTCAGCACAATGCCCAAGACTCATAAAGAGATTTTTCATAAAGCAGCAATATTGCTCTCCTAACACATGGCTCCACGTTCAAGACTATCTGCTTACCTATGCAATCCCCGTTGTATCTGGGACTTTCATGAAGAGTGATGTTAAAAGGACATTAAAAGCAACAACTTTCTGAGACTTAAAACTGCTACAGTAAAACAGCTTTGCAAGTAGGAATCTCTGCTTTGGCTTGCTGTGTTTCTCCAGGTCCAAGCCTCATTAATATGTTACTATACAGCATCTGCTAGCTGAAAGATTTCTGCAACACAAGGGGTGTTGCTTAGTGCTTTGGGATTTATTTTTTTAGAGTCTGGAGTTCCCAAATTTAATGTGAAATAGCTTTTGGTTTGAGTTGTGACACTGAGAACAACTAGAGCCGCTCCTTCCACATTTTCCTTCCCTCCTTGCACTTCCACCTGCCTATTCCAAGTCTTCCCTTTACTCACTTCTATAATCCCTTTACAACTTTCTCTCCTTCACACAGTAATCCTGCCACTCCCCAGGCATCTTCTTTCATGTGCATATCCACTGACACATTCTCCCTGCATCACTGTGGTGTATCCCTCCCTTCTGTTTCTATGTATCTGCCCTGCTGATCTTAAGGAAAATTAGTGAATTGGAGTGGAAATTTGAGAGACAACCCATTTATACAACCAGTTGAAGCAGCACACTGTTTTCAGTGCTGCAGGACACGGCTTCAGTTTAATGTCCAGCTTTTGCTTATGAAGGTTATGCTGGAGAAGGCTTCCTTGTGGACACCTCACCTAAACTGCCTTCCTGGCCACTAATGCTTCAATAAAATTCCAGGTTTGCATTAGTGGTCTCAGGCTCAATGTGCCTTCAGTTAGTGGACCTCTTAAACCCTAAGATTGTGCCAGCATCTTGCCCTCCTCTCTAATTAGGAGCCACCTATTGTGTTCCATTTTTCTCCCTGAAAACTGCCGCTGCAGCCTTGCCATCAGCTCAGTATCGTGCCATTAGTCAGGAGGGCAAATGTGTGCTGTCCTTGACATGTCAGCCTGAAACGTCTGGCCCCCTTTCTCCCTAGGGAGCCAGCCTATAAGCTCTGTAATGCATTTAACCTCTATCACCTCAGGGAGTGAGAGTCTCCACAAGCAGTTTGCTGCTGCCCCACCCCTAAGCTAACTAATTTACCTTATTTTTCCTTACAATGTTGAATAAATTACACTCCACCCTTTAAAAGTTATTATGGTTAGTATATGACTTGCTAAAGAGTTGTTTATAATTCCTGTAACTCTAAATTATAGCATTAATCTCATAACACAGAACATTAATAAACATGGCAAGGCACTTTGAATTAATAGCCTAACTTGTATTCACATATTTAGACACGCTTATATTTGTATACTTCTCTTACCATATTACAACATATAGTCCAGATTCTGAACTTCATGTCAAAGGAGAAGGAAAAAAATGAGAAAAATAAAAAAAACAAGACAGAGAATTAACATTGTAGGCCATCAAAAGAAGTATAATGCTGTGTTAAAATTACTGATTTCTATTGCAAAATACTGAACAGCTGGCTTTCACAATGCATCCACAAGCAATTTGATCTGAGTTTCTGTTTAGTTTTCATTTGGACAGGCTGATCTTTAAAGACAAGTGTATTCTTTCTGCAGTCCTCAAAGCTTTATTAAATTTGATAAAGGCCATATCCCTTGATTGTTGATAGTTGGTTCAATAATGAATCCAGCTGCTTAAATATGAATGTTTAAAGAAAAACCAATTCTTTAGGCAAAAGCAGAAGAGTGCTGCACAAATACTTGGAAATTCCTCATAAAATTAATTCCCATTTTTAAACCTATTAACTTTACACATCTTTTTTGTGTATTTGTTCTACTAAATATTCAAAGCACAAACCAGGAATGTTCACCCTAGCATGAAGAATTATGAGGACCCATAGAAAACACATTCCAAGATTGCAAACCCAAGAAGTCACAACTAGAAAATGTTATTATTCTTGACAGGGAATTTCTACATATAAACCAAAAAATATGAAGTGTCATGAGATTTTCCTTAATTGAGTTATGCCTGAGAGAAATGACAGTTGTAGCCCTTTGGAAACCACAAGTTTGAAAGTGAATGTGTTTAAAAGCAAAACAAAACACAAGATTAAAAAGGCAGCCCAATAATCTTGAAGTTTCCTGAATTATTCACAGCATCAAATAATTTTCCTAAATGCAATAAGGAATGCAAAGGCCTGTGATTCTGGACAATGGAAACCACGGTCCTGCCACAAGCCAGGCCACATCTTTATTAAAGCCAACCTTGGAGTCCCAGCTGTGTGTTTGTGGTAGTGCCCATGTTCATGAACCCCTCTGCAGCATTAAACCCTCATTTCAAAGGTTTGGAGCCAACAGATCAGCTTCTTACTGAGCAGCACTCCACACATTTCTCAGAGGCATCACCACCTGGGGAAATAACTTTAGTTCTTGCTATGACCAAAGAGAGAAATATTTCCAGATCTATCTATGCAAAGACCAATTTTATTTTTTTTTTGAGGGGAGAGAAGTAATATTTTATGATTTTCACTGCATCATCCTGGATTTTGTTGGTTTAACTTCGTTAAAATGTTGCAAGCCCTGTAGCTAAGTGACCTTAAATAAAAACATTTCAACAAAGGGAGTTTCTATTAGGCATCACAGTAGTGGAGAAAAGCCTGAAACATTAAAGCTTCAGAGTTGGAAGACACACAAAAAAGAATTGCAGCCTTAATTTTTGGGAAATTTGTAACTAAGTTCTTCGTTTTAGTGTGTTTGTATGGAGAGGAGGGCTCCTAGTTATGACTTTTGCATGCTGTTACTAGCAATGCTAATGTAAATTTTAAACTAAACTCTGTACTATTTATTAATTAAATCAACTCCACCCAATTTACACAATAGTGTGTATTAACTGCGATCTGACTTGGAAAGATCAGTAAATTAATAACCTACATTTGAAAGGAAAAAGAGGTGACGTGCTCTGAAAACATTATTGACAGTCCTAGGATAAGGATCTGCATCAGATCTTACTTTAAAGCATTTGGCCTCAGGAGGGAGGGTTTAGTAGTTGAAACTCATCCTATTCCATCAGAGAGATTAGTCCAGGGCACAGGAGTCTCTTAGAGCCACTGTGAGAGTTTATTAGCTGCAGCCTGCTCCTGGGAAGTGGCCACGAGGAGCTGGAAGCCCCTGTGCTCGAGCACAGGGATTTGGGACATCCTCTGGCCACAGGTCTGCTGTCTCACTGCACCATGGTCAGGGAGGCAATGAATCCATTCCTCTGAATGCAGACCACAAAGCTGAGAGTGTAACTCTGCTTCAGCCCAAGGGAGGGTTTGGCAGTACACAGGCAGGGCCAGAACACTTCCAGAAGAGCAAAGGGATCAACTAGAGGTTTGGAAAGAGCAGTAAAAAACCAACAGTGTAAAAAGTGAATGCTTTTAGGGACAAATAACAATAATAACTTTGCAGTGAAGTGCAAACATCTCAGCTGACAGTGACCTGGGCATATTTACCATTCATAAGATGGCAAGCAAGCTCACTGGTGTGGCCATAAAAAGCAAAATAAAATCCTAGAATATGAGTCAAGGCATGTCAGCCCCAGAAAGATGGACCAAGTCTCTTCCACGTGGCCTGGAGAATTGGGTATGGATCTCCCCACCTAGGGCACCAGAATTAAGGCAAATTCAAACTGAAACAGGCAGAGACAAAAGCAAAGTGGGAAGTTCAGGAGGCTTGAAGAACATATTCTAGGACAGGAGGCTGAAAGCTCACAGCTCAACTAGGAAAAGAAGGCTGCCATCCAGTTAGTAAATATGTGCTGAATGCTGCATGCAAACACCTAAAGTATGGAACAATTATCCTTCCTGTCAAGGAAAAAAGGGGAATAAATGACCAGGTGTTGGGAAAGCTGAGAATGATAATTTCCCAGAACAGCCAAGAGGAACAGCACAGGGCATATAATCACAGTATTTGAAAAAAGAACAGTGGCTGTTCAAAGCTGGATGAAGCAAGTTGTTACCAACTCTGTGGAGTCCACCAGGAGCTACAAGAACACTGTAACCAGTTGGGAAGGTCTGGTGCAGGAATGTAGAGGAAAATGGAGCTTGTAGGGCTGGCTTGGAAAGGGGCATCAGGGCAAGTAGGACAACTGGTGAATGAAAGATTTTTCCTTCTCCCAAGCTGGTGGGTTCAGTTTCATAACCCCCAAAACAATAGCACCAAGATGTTAAGCAATAACATCCTTTTAGGGTGTCACAACTAAAGATATGACATACTCCAGTTTTAATGCCCTTTCTGAGGTAATATTCAGACAAATATTCCGATTATTAGCTGTCATATAAAAATAAAATAAAAGGAATATCTCAAATGCTGAAATGGCCAGTAAATGTACCTTACTTTCCCAATTTTCTTTTTCCAACTGCTATGAAGTGCTATTGAGTTGGTTTACAACAATGGGCAAAAGAGATTTTCTGCTTAATAAGGAAATACCTAATAATTGGTCATAAGGCAAATGACATTAACCAGTGGGCCATTTGGCTCTAAATGAATGGATCATAACCCAGAGGATTTTAACTGCATCAGCCTCTGCTGCTCAAGAGGTTTTCATTTCAGGAGTGAATCAGTGCTAAAATATTACACTAAGGATGGAAGAACACACTGGGTGTAAATTTGGAGGCCAGTCAACTACTGGAAAAACCTTTGTGCATGTTATACATCATTTTGGGAAGACTCAGGACATCCTGCTTCAATTTCTCTGCAATGCCCTGGAACATTCCTTGGGCACCGTGGACAAAGGAGGGCTGAATGTTAGAAGATGAAATCCCTACAGTCAAGACTGAGGGCAGAGAATGGCAATTCTGCAGACTAAAAGCAAGGCAGGAGATAATAATTGAGAAAACGAGAGGTCCACATGTGGAATTACTTAGCTAGCAATGGCCAGAGTCCAGTGGAAACAGAGATCCAACAAAACTTTGTTTTGAAAACAAAATATAGTTTTTAAAACCTACTAAAAATCAGTTTGCAGCAGTTGCAGTTGAAGTTATTTCAGTTTTGAGCAAATATAATTTCAGACACTGAAAAATGTGCCTAGCACATCTATCAATGCAGTTTGCATTGGTAGAAGTCTACTGTTAACTGCCTCCAGAGGATTTGAACAATTCACTATATTTAAACAAGATCTGGATGCTTTAAAATTTTTGTAGGTAAAGAAAACATTTCTCAGGTAGTGGTTCTGATCAGATCTCAGCTCCTTCAGTTCCCAACCTATCTTGAGTGATTTCTGTACCAGCTGCACACATAATTTAGATTTAAATAACAATATATTAAGGAAATAATAGGAAAGAAAACTAAACTACAACCATTTTAAGCTCACATATCTCTTAGAGAGTTTCAACTTTACTTGGCTGGTAAATACCACTGAAAAGCATAGAGAAACAGTATTTCTGTGTTGCATGACAGTCATCTAAACTCTTCCCTGCCAGCTCTGTTCAGCCTGCACAGTATAAGCCACAACTGTTTAATTATCATGTGTTCTGCCAAAGGTGCAGTCGAGGCTGTTTGTAAGGAAACGGAGACAGTAAGCCAAATTTCATTTGCGGATCAGACACGCCTGCTAGCAAGCAAAGCCAAGTTTTAGGTACAGATGAGATCAGTAGTTCTGTCCTCCAGGGAAGGTGGCTGCACCTCAAAAATTAATGAGTAATTTTTCAAATTGATGTGAGGTAAACTAGTTATTTTCATAATTAAGTGCTTTACCAAGCATTTAGGAGACAGCAGTTTCTCATTGGACAACCATTTCTGAGGTCCAACTGGAGAAGATGCAGTGCAAACCCAAGGTTATATCAAATCTGTGTAACCACTGTGTGAATGCCATTGGGACAACATCTCTTTGCAGGGCAGGGAGAGGACATTCCATATTATAAAGGCACTGGAATCCAAGCTGAGTAGTTTTCCTGACCATAGTAAATTATTTTGCTTGCTTGCTATAAAACTGACCTTTAAATTACAAATTTTCCTAATAACTATTAATTATTTTCCTTCTGAGTCCTGCACTGGTTTATAACAATAATCAATACTTCCCTGTTCCCCTGATGAGGAAATGATGAGTCAACACATGAGACTGGCCTTGCTACTAATCACAGAGTAAGAAAATGCATGCTAGTCCACTTCTCTTCTCCTAGCCCACCTCCAAGACAGCTTCTTCTTTCCCTTCCCTCTCTGATGGGGCCATCCCTGCCAAAGTTTCCTAAGCAAAAGTCTTCCAGGAGGCTCCCTTGTAAGAATGACTATGGCTTTTCTTGTGTTAATAAGAGATGTAATAATACATAGACCCGACAAACTGAACTCACAGGCTGCTCTTTGGGTTTAGGTAAGGTTTTACTCCTCAGCCAGCCTTATTGTGTTCTACCAGATAATCAGTGCTTAAATACTGGCTGATCCTGTAATCCTAATGTAAAGTTCCCTTTAAGGCCAGAGGTAACTTTGCCTGCAAAAGATCTGCACTTTTGCCCATAGACATTTTTAATGAATTTCTATCAGTTTTCACAAACTTCATCACAAACCAGCCCCTTAAAGCACTAACTTCTTACAGCTCCTTCTTACTGCTTCATACATTGCAACCCACAGCATGCTTGTTACTCATATCCAAGACAGAAATTCACAATGTCCTGCTGCATTTCCTGCAATCACAGGTGGGACAATCTGTCCGTACTGGAAACCAGTTGAAGTTAATCTACTCCTTCAACAGTGTATTCCAGCTTTGTTGTTAGTGCTTCCTGTGCTGTTTATAACAGGAAAGTTATTGTTGGGTTTTGTTTAGATTTTATTTTGGAGGTCTTGTTCATCTATATAGCAAAGAAAACACAAAGTTTAAACTGACCTGATTTGGAGTAGACCCAAAATTTCAGGTTAAAAAAACCAAATCAACACATAGAAAACAAATACAGCCCTGGCAACAGAAATGAAAGGCCAGCTATCCCTGTTATGCTGAAGACATCCACTTTTATTACATTACATATGATACAAGTCCTAGCTGTCAAAATCCTCAGGAGCACCTAAACAGATAATAAACAATCAGTGAAAGACTTATGGCTACATGTTTTTCATAGTATTGAAAATCACCTGGGAACCATATTTTAATGGAAAATACAGCTTGATGGAGACAAGCTTCATAGATTTATGAAGAAAGTGCAGCACAAATCAAGTGGAGGGTTTAGCTTTCCAAAATGATATGGAAGTGCTAGAAAATAGCACCAAAAAAAAAAAAAAAAAAAAAAAAAAAAAAAAAGAA
>VZRX01008980.1:14371-39925 GCA_013398075.1 Notiomystis cincta | reverse complement strand
GAAGTGTTAAAAAAAACCACAAAAAAAAAAAAAAAAAAAAAGAAAAAAAAAGAAAGGAAGAAAGGACGAAGAAGGGCAAGCAAAGAGGAAAGGAAGAAGTGCTCTTCTAATGATTTATGCTGTAGAGAAGGAATATGCCTACTAGTGATCCTGTTACCTTTACTGCTCTTTGTGATTGTTATTCTTCCCCTAAGAGAGGCGGTCATGTTACACACTGACAGAAAGTTACACCTCTTCAATGTGATTTGTCCACTTAAAACAACATTTATCATGTTGCCAGTTTATAAATCATTTAGGCCAACTAGATTAAGGCTATAGGAAGCCAGCACCCCTAACTGATCCTCATGCCAGATAATTCAGAGACCTGCATTTGTTTACACTAAACCTTATCAGCCAAAATAGTAGAGTCCGGTGCCAGCTGAACTCTGGTTCCTTCCTCTGAGTGAGAACATGGGGTGAGGAGCAGTTTTAACACACTGAGAGATGGCTCCTGCTCTGAATGAAAATGCACCTACATCAGTCCACACCATGCCAGTGTCCTGGAAGCCTTCATTGACATGGACAGCTCTTCCTCCACACGTCGGAGGAGCAGAGTCTCTGCACAGAAATAGGAGACAAGCTGAAGAGGCTGAAGGTTAGCTCACATATTTTATCTATTTTGTACATGAGGATGTGGAAAATGTCCATTTTTAACCTGTGAAAGCATGTTTCCCCTTGTTGAATACAAGACACAACCCACACTGTGCTTTTTGCTCTGTGTTGAGCATAGATTCCAGTAAACTGAAATAGTCAGACTTGAAATTGGCCTTTTGTCCTATTAACACTCTTTGGACACTAAGAGGAGGCTGAAATACCAGCCTGGACATACGATCCAGCCTGCAGCACTGGCTACAGTTACCAGGCACCAGCTCACAGAAACCTTCTCAGACCTGCATGCAACACAACAGCTCATACACAGCTCCCAACTAAAAGTGGGATTTTAATTTCCCTTTGAATAAAGTCTCCAAGTCCACACTTCTTATAATGCTAGGAGATTAAAAAAAAATTTAAAAATCAGAAAAGCTAAACATTAAGTAGGATGAGCTTTGGATCCAGAGGATTTCAAACTCATTGAGAAGGAATTAATAACCTTAGGTTTGCAGATGTTTACATATGAGGCCTAGCACAAGGGAAGAGGAACTACAGGGAAAATCTTTGCCCTAGAGGTGATTTTTTTAAATCCACAAGGAAAACTACACTAGTCTGTATAAAATGACAGCCAGCCAAAGCTCTTCTGTGGGATCTGGGACAATGAATCTCTTCAATGTTTTGGGATTGGTTTTGTTTTTAAAACAGCAAACCCTTAGGAAAGCAAATTATTCTTAATCCAAAGTACAGGGACACTATCATTCCATTCATTTGAGATGATCCAAGATGCAGACTTAGCACAGCATACTCTTCTCAGCATCACAGGCCTCAGTTCTGGTTTTAATTAAAGGCACACGGACCAAGGGATCAGATTAAGATATAAAGTAGGTCTTTTTGTTAAGCTGATGCATAGCTGCCTTTGACACATTGTCCTGAAACAAAAGTAATCTATGCCTTGCCACAATCACCTTCACAACTAGAGGTTGTGTTATTTTCAGTCATCACCATTGCTCCTCCTTCTGTACCTAATTGATTTGAGCCCCTCCACTGGTTTGTTCTCTTTTCTCCCTTTGGCATCTTCTAAATTCCAGGTGTGGAATTCAGTCCAATGCTGTTCTTGACAACACCTAAAATTCCCAGCACTTGGTGTTAAAGTGCACTTTGCCAAGGGGTTTTTCAAAGGGATGGTGATTGTTTCCTGAGGAGATGGCTACACAAAGATACTTGTCTGCCTCTGACAGCCTGTCTTGGAGAGGGACTAATATTTTATCACTGAGAAAGGTTAAAAAGAAGCTGGAAATACACAGCTGATTTTTCCAAACCAGCTACTGATTTAGGAGCAGCCAGCTCTTGATACCCTGAGTCTGTTTTTCAGAAGTGCTCGATATAATGCCTTTATATATCTGAAAGAATATTGATTACTGACATGGGAATTTGGATATTTATTGTTTGGGTTAAGCTGAAATGAGAGCTACCCATAAAAATGCACCAAGTAGTAATGAATGAATAAGACAACTCACTTCTCTGAAGAGTGACAGAAACCCAAACTGCTTGATAAGAAAACTTCCTTCAGTGAGAATGACATTGAAGAGTGGTGGTCTGAGACCTCTAACACCACAAAAGCTCATCAAAGCTCTGCCTGCATCACCACAGAGGGAGAAGTGACCAGTCATCAAAAACCAGCATGCATAAAGTGTTCGGTGTTTCAGCATTTCCCACAGACCCTGCTAAAGGCCAGCTGGATTTTAGGATGGGTGGGTGCCTGGTCACTGTATTTCCCTGCTGATGGACTGTTAGGGGAGCTCCTGGCAGATGAGCTGGGCAGACAGGCGAGGACCTGATCCCTCGTGAACGGAAACCCGCTCGTGGGTTCTGGGGGTGAGCGTACACCTGATACACGAAAGGGGATACTGAGAGCAGGGGAGGGACACCAGTGCAGCTCCTCTCCACTAATGACCCTCAGCACTCACATGTCAGGCAACAACAGGAGCCACCAAACACCAACTCCTCCAAAATCCACTTTGGAAACATGAAATATACAGGTTTTCAGATTCAGGGCTGTTGTCTGCAATCATTATTTGATTTTTCAGGCTATGATCCACTGTATTTGTAGAGGCCATACAAATAAAAGATGACAAGAACAAATCCCTGCACAGCATTTGATAAAATTGCCTCAGATAGTGGGAGAAGCCATGGGAAGTCTTTCCAGGTATACATAATAAAAAAAAAATAACCCTGCTAAACAAGGCTGTGGTGTTTAAGCAACTAATTAAGGGATGCACAGCTTCTGTGTAATTCTTAGAAAACAGCTTGTAGGGTTTTTACAACACAGAAGAAAAAACTGCAGCTCTAATAAGTTTTATATCAAATGCACAATGTCTAAATTTAGAAATCTCTGAATTCAACACATCATTGAGGAGCCTCTTGAGCACTGAAGATTTAATGGCACTTTTGACCAGAGCTAGAGCACACAGTAGTTTCCACAATGGGAACTTCATTCTCCCTGCTAAACTCCCTCGTTGCTCTCTCACAGCACAAGACACTTCTCTCATTCCATACCCATTGCACGGAGCCAGTGTCTCTGATCCAGAGTGCCACAGCCCAGCCCAGAGGGGCTGCCCTTCATCTGTACAAATTTGGAACTCTGGCTACACCTTTGAAACACACAATAGACATTACAGAAGTTTTTAAAGTATAAATGAGGGAGATAAAAGAGAGAGGGCTAAAATTATCAGTACAAGAGCATAATGGAATAACATTTCTTTTTTTTCAAAAGAAATCACTGAATTTCTTTTCACAAAGGACTCGTGTAATAAGTTAATTAAATAAATGCACTACCTAAGATGTTTAACATTAATTTAAATTCAGCATAACTCCACTGGCTTCATTTATGCTTCTCTGTACTCATATCAGCTACGGACAGAATTTTAGACAGGAGTTTAACAGCTCAGATTCATTTAAAAAAAATGCCAGTATAAACCACCTGCCACATGCTTCGTCTGCAGGTCACTTTCTGAGTCTCTCTAGCCTCTTCCTTCTCTTCATTATACTCCCACTGAGCTTTTTCTTTCATATGGGAGATATTTCTGGACACTGAATCACAATAAATTACTAAACCTTCTTCCTCTTCTACTCAGGCCAGGACTTTACTGTGGATTTAAGGAAAGTCCCTTTTTAGGGCAACAATTTTTAGAGGAAAAATGAATGACCAACAGCAACTGAAAGGGGAAAGCACCATTCTCCTGCCATTTGTGGTCTGACACTGCTCCCCTGAACCCAAGTGTGTGTCTGTCCCCCCTCCTGCAATGTGTCAGCAGAGAGCCTGGGCCTTTGGTCTGTGGCTGGAAGCAAACAGAGGTCACTCATCACAGCAAATCCCAAAACCAGGGGTTTGTTCTCATCTACTCCACACAGCACAACGACCCAGGGAAAGGGATGCCAAAATCAAATGATTTCTGGTCAGACCCACTAAGAAAAGGCATGGTGCATCAGACATACCAACAGCAGTGGCAGTGCTCAGGGAGATGGAATGTGATCAGCAGCACACAAGAACTTGGGTATGAGAGTACAACTTTCCAAATTTTGATTTATCATGTAATAGGAAAGATTTCTTGTGAAACCTTTTCCATGTGCAATAATTTCCCAAGAGAAATTAGTTCTATTAATGGAGACTTTAAAAAAAACAAGACTTGGAAAAGCTCTAGGGAATATATACACAGTATAGGGGAAATTCCTGCTTGGGAATAGCCATTATTTGGTGACCTCCCAGGTCTTTACCAGTTCCAATTGCATTACTTTTAAGAGCTTGGTACTGAAGTGCTGTACAAAGTAGCATGAATTTTTCTACTCATAACTAAGGTAGAAAAAGTATTTTGCAACAGAGTTAAACAGACTTCACAGAACAAGAAAAAGGGCTTGCTTTGTTTCATCTTCTTTTACTGGGAAGTCACTGCTGCTTGGTTTAACAATAGACAAGCCTTCTCAGGTGATGGGAGGAATGAAAAATGTGAGCAGTTAAGAACTCCTGATCACTGAGAAGATATTTGAGACAGAGAGCTCGATTAACTGCTGGCTAAGAGGCTGAGGAGAATATCGTTGCTTTTTGCCACTGTGTTTCAGCATAGCAAAGATACACACGAGATCCAATCTTGCATCTGGATCTGAATTTCAGCAGCCACAGCTGGGTAGGAGTTGACATTTAATTTGTCAAGAGTTTTTCTGTAATTGGTTAATAGTAATACACACTGTAATCCTCAGCCTGCCTTAACTGAACTTACATTTCCAAGAACGTCACACGGATTGAAACCACTGCAACTACTGTTTTCTCTGCTGAAAGAAATGCACACCAAAAACATCATCATCTAACACTGATTCATAACTGCATCCTACCTATATGTGTGCCCAGCCCAAACACGTGAATTTAGTCTGAGCCCCTTCTGGATCAAAGTACAAATTGTATCTGTTATGGCAAAGAGAGATGGAAGAAAAACCTTCTGACCTTGCTCTCTTGTGAATGGGAAGAGCCCACTCATCTCCACAACACCAGTAGAGATGGAAGAGAATTAATCCCTTTGGTTACTCAGACAAAAATTCATTTGGATCTTTAAGTCTGTGCCTGCACCCAGCACCTGTGCTTGAAGTTTTGCTAGGCTGGGAACACTGATTATGGATCCTATTGCAATCAAAATCAGGAAGACTCAGCAAAATTTAGACAAGAGTTTGAACCTCTCCCTCAAATCCTGAATTCCAGATCTGAGTATCTGGGTTGGGTGCATGTCTCTTCCAAAAAGATCAGCATGAGTAAGATGAAAATTAGTGCTTATCCCTCTTTAATAACAATTGTTTGAACATCCTGAATGTAAATGGACATTAAATGCTCTCCTGCAAGTTAAAATACTCTTCCAACCTCTTCAATTTGACCTTCCTAAATGTCAAAGCCTTCTACCTATTTTAGGCCTCTTGGAGATGTGAGTGCTGATCATGAACTGATCATCCAGAGAGCAGAAATAAGTCATGGAGAAGAGCAAAAATTATTTCAATTAATTCAAATGCAGCCTAAATGTAAACTAGCATGAAGATTTCTAGTAGAGAAGAAAGCACCCAAAGAACTGAAGAATCACAAAAATTTTTGATAAATTAGCATTCTGTGATTACTCTTCCATACACAAAATTAGGAAAGGATATACTTTTTGACCACTCCAAAATTTGTCACTGCTCATTTCAAAGGAAATAGTGTTGGTTAATTATTAGGACTAATGATCACCAAAATTCGAAAATACCTGAAAATTAGGTTTCTAGCTGAAATTTAACTTTTGCCTTAACTCAGCACACTCAATAACAAATTTAAATGCTTTATTGAAAAATACCCTCTGAAAAGTACAGTTTTATGTCTGTGATAAGGTTTTGACAAAAAAATCTTAAATTTACTTCAGGAGAAACACAAACATTTTCTGAATTGGACATCTCTTTAGCTCCTGCCTCTGTAGAACAGACTCTCTAGCAGAGGGAGTCTGCTAGGGAAGAATTTAGAATGACACTGTGCCACTAAAATAGTCCCTTCACAGTCTGAGTCTCATCCCCACAAAGTCTTTTAAGATAAAAATCTGTAAAAATGTGTGATAAGTATTTAAGCGAATTTAAATAGTCTTATTAGTTTCTGCTTTTAATGAGAATTCAGTTAATATCAATCTACCCAAGTTCACTGTTGTTCATCAACCCCAAATTACATGATTTGAGCCAACTCGGGATCAATGCACATGTTGATTTTCCCTTGGGATTTGTACCCATTCTGTGATGGTGAAAGAGCACCAAGACCATTAGAAGGGCTAAAATGGGGGTACTCCAGGAGAACAAGAACAGCCCTCTACTATTCCTTTTACTCATGGTCTCCTAGCACAGTCATACCCTCTGCAGTGGGAGGCACGTGTGTATATTCTGGAAGTCTTCCAGATTTCTTTTTAAGGAAATGAAGTTCTCAACACTGGCTGCATTAAGAAGGGCACTCTTGGCTTTCCAGCAGGCCAGCAGCAGTGCTGAGTGGGGCTCTGAACACACACTTGGAGGCTGTGCAGCATTCAGCCCTGTCCTGGTGGAGCTACAAAAGCTGTCATCACCACCCTGGGACACTGTGCATCCAGGTTTCCCAACCCTGCTGCATCACCTGCTTGTGCACTGCTCTGCAACAAAACCCATCACAGAGCTGGCCACCTACAGCCAGCTCTGATCCAGGATGCCAGCTTTCAATTTCAGTTTTTTTTAGAGAGCACAGCTCTTTTAGATATTTCAGCTATTTTGACTGTGAAAATCTTCAAAATACATATTGATTACATGAAGACATGTTCATTGCTAACTACAAAACTTAAAGAAACTCCAATATTTGCCAATACCTAATTATCCATGGAGCTGAAGTGTTTAGTCAAGGTGTTAATGCCGCAGTCTGAAACTGCTTTTCCTCCCTCAATTTTCAAAATTCTCATTAGTTCTCTATTGAGTCCCCAATCCTCCAGCTTTCCCTATCATAACTGTTATGAGATATTTCAACAAACTGGGAATATATTAAGTAAATAAATTATAATTTTAAAAATCCATGGGATTGTATCAAACAAATTAGGGTAACTAGAAATTTCTGTACCTTAGGACTGTACCCTTGCTAACTGATGATGGAGACAGAAAGAATAAAGATCAGTATGAGGGGTAAACTGAGAATATTACAAGAGAAGAAGAAAATCTCACCTGCTAAATTATTTAATTGACTTATATGAAGTTATAAACATTTGCACAGGTAAAGACTGCTTCACTTACCTGGACTAGCAAAGATAATCACACCAAATACAATATCAAAATACAATATTTGGTGCATACTACATTTGCTTATGTCAGATTTGAGAATGTCTCCATTTCAAAATGTGAAGAAGATATCACTGAATTGTCAGGGTGTTGCAGAACTCAGGAATCTTGCCTCTTGTTCACAGTGGAGTGTTTGGGATTAAAACATTTCTTGTGAATAAATTAATGAAGTAATATAAAAATTGACAGCTCAGCTATAACATCTGCTCATCCATAAAAAGTCACTCCACCCAGCTGAGTGGGTGAAGTAAATATTACAAGGTTGAATTAACGTAGGTACTGATGGAAATATGACCTTTTTAATCAGCATAATTTCAAAATAAATTCCTAAGTAATAAAAAATTAAAACACATATGCTATAAAGAGTGGAGTGAGATGATCTGGATTAATCAGCCATGGCTGTACTCTTAAGTGGGCCTGCCCCATTAGTGCCTAATGTTCTTCCCTCCCACCTGCAAAGAAACCCAGAGCAACTCACATGGAAATCTGGCTTATGCAACAGCTTTTTGAGCCAGTATCCAAGTGTGTTAGAAAGGATCTGAAAAAGTTCAGTCTGCATCAACCATTTCACTTTTCAACAAAGCTCTCACAAATGACACAACACTGGGCAGGGAGGGAGCACCAAACATTTGAAAAATTACCTGAAAATAATCTGAAGCGAAGAAGATCTCACCAAGAAAGCTCAGCCTGCTGCTAGCACAGGACATAAATTCCAGCTCAACAAAAAGAAGCAGCCACTGAAATTTAAGCAGAGATTTCCAGACATCAGGTGTCCAAAAGCAAAACACCCCATCTTTACTGACATATAAAGGCAGAGGGAAACCTGGTAAGAACTCAGAATTTCCCATGTACAGGTGCCATGGGAAAATGTAAGTGTTGTGCAACTGCAAGGCCTAGTTTAAGAGCAAGTCCAATTTAAATAAGAAAAATATAAAAAGACAGAAACACAGTGGTTTGCTGTGCATCCCCCTCCATCAAAGGAGTGTTCTGTGAATCTGTCTGTTCACCTAATGCTTACAGATGTGAGAGATAAGTGCTGTTCTGACCCTAGTGCACATAAACACCTTCATAATAACATTTCTCTGTCATAACCACATCAGAGCTGCCAATGTCCATGCATACACATCTTACACCAGGGCTGTGCACCTGCAGCAGCATTACAGTGCAAATTGGCTGACCTATGTGTGTAATTTTACTATCTTCACAGGGCTGCATTCTCTTCTCACTGATACGCTCAGCGATTATTTCTTGTCTTTATCTTTTGTGCTTGTTTGTTTGTTTATTTTAGTGGTAGCAGTGTAGTGACCATGACAAATAGCTTGGAGGATTCCACACAGTTGTGGTTTTTCTCCTTTAGCGGTGTTATAGCAACTCTTGATCAGCAGCTCCTTCACCCCCATGCCTCGAGAACACTGCCATGGCTTTGGGTTTCTCTTCCACCCATACATGTGTATCACCACCCAGCACTGCTCCAGCCCCTTGGTGGACCTGCTGGGGACTGTCTGAGAGCACATCTGCCAAGGGACCACCTGCAGGGGCCTCCTAAGGGCTACTCTCCTTTCCATTCATTTACAATTAACTCCTGGTGATGTGTTTTAAGAATGGAGCTCTGGGAAGACCACTCAGAGGAGTTCAGACAGGAAAACACCCTCTGCAAATGTCCTTAGAGGCTGCTAACATAAATCTACACGGTGCTGTCAGGGAACTCCTGCATTTTGGCTCTCCTAGGCATAAGTTTTTCCATGAGGAAAATCCCTTGCCTCTCTAACTGACAGGAGGAGAAAAACAAAAGACAACCAAACAGTAACAAAACATATTCACAGGGCTTCTGTATTCACAGAATAGTCTGTGGGGGTGGGGGCTAAGCATTTTGGTTTAGTTTAAGAAGACTGACCCTACTGATGACACTGAAGCAGCTACACAAATTATGTTTAACACTGCAACTTCATGTGTATTCAGAAGCCAGCCTAAAGTTAATATAGTGCATTTTCAAAGTTACTATACAGTGCATGTTTAGAACTACAAATGGAAGCCATTCCCTTTGCTCAGCATGTGAGATAGACCTGTTAAATTAGAGATTTGTTTATATTCCGAGCAGGTAAGAAGAAAACAACATACCTTCTGCAGTCCAAGGATTGTATTTCTAAAGTGGTCTACAGTACATTGGCACTCTGGTATCATATTTACATTTTTAACTCTTGTGCATTCTGCAAGCAACAGGAGGAGTTGTTCTGTTAAAGCCTTTTGGTAAAAAGAAAAGCAATTAAACCTATTTAGATCATCTTACTATACTCAGAAATCACAATTCATTTGCCAACAACTCTGTTTCCCAAAATCTACATGCACTAGAGTTTTGTTGATAGACAAAATCTAAATAGCAGAACTCTAACCTCTGATTTTACAAACCTCCTTTGAGTGTAATATGGTTTTCATCAAAGGCACATTTAGCAACTACCTCTAGCCATGGCTGAGGTCTTCAAACAACTGCCCCATATAAATGATAAATAATGACAAGAAAACAAGTTCTCAATTAATACAACTGTAAACTGCTAGCTTGGTCAGAATCCAAGGTTACAGAGTGATGCTGAGCCACATCAGCAAGTGCATACAGATTGTGGAAGAGGTGCAACCTTGCACTGTGGAGGGCACCTCGGTTGTGTTTCATATGTATTCTTCACAATTCTTACAAGGGATGGTTCCAGCTCAGGAACAAAACCAGTCTTGCTCCAAGGGTATTGTATGTAAAGATTAACAGTGTCAAATGGTGACAGCACTATCGTAAATTCCAAGCACACAAAAACTAAGATGTTAAATCCTATCTCTATAACTTCTGTTCCTCTCAATGCGAAATTCAGAAGGTGTTGAATGGAAGTGATCACAGAAAGTAGTAGCTTGATTGATAAAGTCCCTATCTGGTCATTTACGATCTGGCTGAAGGAGAAGCAGCTTTTGCCAGACAGAAAAGCAATTAATCTGCAAACAAGCCGAGGAACAGCAGGGCTGTGCATTGGAGTCTCAGGCTGCTGGGAGCTCATGAGAGGAGATAAGACTGCAGCCTGCTATTTATTGTACATTTTAATTAAGTGCTTGTTAACGGCAGTTATCTTAACAGTCATAAAATTACTGTTGTAATGCATTTTGTTTGAGGAAAAAAAAAATGGAGGGAGCCGAAGGACTTTATGAAAGCAGTCACAGATTGCTTTCACTTTAAATCAAAGAATAAATTCTGAAGAGGAGGGATGTTGCAATGATCTAAGCCGAGCCACTAATGGTTATTTAATGTGGCCATCAGTGTTTGTAAGTCCCTAGCATACGGAACATACACAATAGCCTCCAAACCCTCTTTAACACTTATTTGAGATGACAGGAAAAATGAAACCGTTTGTGCTTTCAATGGAAAAGCAATCATTGGTACATTATATTCTGCTTGCCCTATCATGCTAATGCATGGTAAAAATGTCACCAAATGTATTTAAGGACCTGATGGAGTGTTGCTGTTTGATTCCTGTTACTGGGCTGATTAATAAAAATCTTCAATTTGTATGTAAATGCAGTGGGGTTTCATATCATCCGCATACCTGCACCTGGAGAAAATAATAAACTGAAGTTTAATGCAGCAATTATAAGCATTTATGGAACTCTTTAAAGAGGCTGCCTGCCTCCCCTGACCATCAAGATGAGATATTCACAGAGGAATATTACTGATGCTCAGACAAGCAGGGCTGCAGATGGTCCCCAGTGCAAATGCTGCCAATGCAGATTAACTCACTGACTCATACTCACTTTGGTACAACAATGTAAGCTACTTATTGTTAGACAAAAGTGTCATATTTTTCCCTACATCTGAAATAAAATCAAATTGAACTGTTCTTTGGAGTAGTGGGAAGGGTGGTAATTAACATTTCAAATGAGGACTGTTTGCATCATTTACACTTTTCCTGACATCACTTAATTCCCCTGTGCATATGTTCCCATGACAACATCATCACCACAGATAAAAATTGCATTGGTACAACAGAAACTCTTCAAGATATATGACAACAGCTGTTTGTTTATTTTTTAAAAATCCCTCTAATGATCTTCAGACTTTTAACCAGCGACCCCCTAATGGCTGATCCTTAATAAAACAAAGTATGCAGCTATTTGCATCTCCACAGATGGATATTGGAAAGGGTTTGTGGTTTGGGTACTAATAGAATAATAAGTACCATGTATCGGGTATGGTCATGTGGAGGAATACATTACAACATACACAGATACCAGCTTTGATGTATGCCCATGCACAGGCTCTGCTCACACAGCAGTCCCTGGTTAAGTGCATGAGACATAGATGTTCTTAGTTTGTTGTAACCATTTGCTAATTTGCATTTGCAAATTTCAGTGAATGTGCTCCAAATGAAAAACAAACATATTCCACTAAAGTCCCTGTGAGACACTCCACTGGTAAAATATTGTTCTATTGTTTAAGGGCTGTGTTTTTATTGGAGTGCAGTTCTTCACTATTAGCAGGGTACCAATGTGTTTTAATGACTGTGATGCTTCTCACAGATTACAGCCAAAGAATGGAATCAATGAGCTACCAAAAGCACAACTATAATTAGTCTTTCATTTAATAGTCCCAGACAAGGCTTTAACTTATCCTATCCACAACTAAGTGCTCTGTTGACACTGAAGAGCTGTTTTTATGCTACTTCCCAGGGTGCATGATCAAGCCACTCTCCTTGAGGAAGTTAAGTGGAAGATCACCCTTTTTTTTAAAACCAGCCTCCAGCTTGTCACCAAACAATAGTTTTCAGGCCCAGCTGTGGCACATTTGGCTTGCACTGCCTGAAAAGCTGCTCCCTGCTCCTCTGAGGTAAAGGCAAATGAATATCCTGCTCGGGGAGTCCTCCAGTATTTGACTAAAAAGCACATCAGGAGTCACTTTTGGGTGTGCTTTTTCACAAGTAACTGCTCTAGAAGCAGCTTCTTAGCATGTGCATTGGCAGACTGGATAATTCCATTGCAAGAAAGCCTCTCCCTCCAGATGTAGCTCTGAATCCAGACTCCAAGCAATTTTGTAACTGCCAAGAGAGAGGCATTGGTATTAGAGAACTCCAGACTGAAGGAGAAGTCAGAATCCATTCTGAGGGAGGGAAACTTGGCAATTACCAGCCAAACCATTGTTTGTTTTGCCACCCTAAGTAGCAAGTGTGGCCTCAGACAATCAGCAGCACAATAGCATGGTGCTGCAGAGGAAGAGCTGTGCCACCGAGATGCTTCACAGAGCCATCAGTCACTATATTCACTGCTGGGGACTTGTCAGACAATGGCAGAAGCTAACCAGAGGGTCAGGGAAAGCAGACCCAATTTCCTGACATGCTCACAAAGATTATCTGCTTTTTAGCTAGTGTTTCATTCAACCTGATAAAAATGAAAATAAAAAATTTTCTATTGCACCTGCAGCTGGTGAACTTCCACAGCTCCTGCTGTGGTTTGATGTGTCTTACTAAATACAAGTGCCATCATTCCTGTCCACCACTCTGCTCACCCAGTCCCATTCTGGAAGGATGAGGGAGGAAGATGAAGCATCATCATCACCAGGCTGACACAGTAACTAAGATGATGAGTTGTATCATCAATGTTTGAGCTAAACTCCATCAAACTAAACTGGAATTCTATTGTTATTGCCAGAAGACTTTGGATTAGAAACCCGAGGTCTCAACCCACTCCACCTGTGCAGTTCTGCCTGTCTCTTGGGGAGAAAGCACCCTGGTACCAATGCCCTGTTAGTGCACTCCCCTTGCACACTCCTGTATGGAGAGCTGGTACTGCAGAACCACGGGGCTGACAGGAGCAAAACCTGTGGTAGTCCACTTGTGTGTTCTCAGCAGAACTGGCAACTAAATTCAGATGATAAAGTCTTTATTGACAGTGAAAACACCAGAAATTGAAAGCTTGCCAGCCAGCTTTCTGATCCCACACAGGCTCTGCAGCAATTACTAACAAAATAAGTATATGCCATCAATACTGAAAGATAAGTATCTGTACAGAAAATAACTGTCCTTAAATACTGTACTTAGATATGCTTTGAATACTTCAAAAACCCCACCCCAGCTTATAAAACACTGGATTCCCACAGATTTTCTGGGCTCTTAGACAATAAGTCCATTTTGTAATCATCACTTATATTCTGCTGTCCTCTTCACAGCTCACTACCACTAAGGCCACTCACGTGCATGCTCACGCAGTTCTATTTGTTAGAGCAGGTATTTGTAACCAGTGTGGTGCAGGCTGTAGTGTTGATGCAGTAACAGCAGTGTAAACATGCCCTACTTCTGCAGGACACAGGGCTGGCCTGTGTAATGTGTGACTGCATAATGAGCTGCAGCCTTCAGGTGTGCTGTTAACGCCTCGCTAATTGCTGCGTGTTCGTGTGAGGTGAGGGAGCTTACTCTCATGCAAAGCACAGCAAACCACCTCACACAGATGCACTTGTACACCTAGCAGCCTTACCAGCAAAACAGATTAAACGTGCTTGGGAGCAGTGCAGGGCGCCAAGCTTGGCTGGACACAGAGCTCACATCCCTGCACCCTCAGAGCAAACTGGCTGCCTGCAAACCCCATCCTGCCCCAGCTCCCTCCACGGCCAGAGCTCAGCACAGGGCAGCTGGCAGTGCTCAGAAGCCCATCAAGAACCCTCCTGAGAACTTCCCAGCAGGGCTTTCCACGTGCCAGAGCTCGGGAATGCTCTCCGGCATTGTTTAATTTCCTGCTCTAAACTCAGCCTTCGTGTCTGTGGGGGGGAGCAGGATGAGCACCAAACCTATTTGGCAGTCACTCCTCCACTCAGATAAGCATTTTTTCACTCCTGGGTATGAGAAATATCAGCACATTTGTATCAAATTAATTATCGGCAAAGTTAAAAGTAGCAGAACTGTTTAGACAGGGCTTTAAAACTCTTATTCTCCATTTGGAAAGTTGGTTTTACTGTTCTTCTACACCGTGTTCAATGGTTTCATGTATCATTCCCTGCTGAAGGCCAGGACTCTACGTGGTTTGGTGGAAAAGAATGGGTTTTATTACTCGGAGTTTTATTTTAGTTTTAAATGACTACTGTAAGGATAAATTGCCTTGAAAAATACCTCCAAATCATTAGAAATACTTCCTAACCTTGCCATAAAGATTTCTTTTACCACTGTGACCTTAATGAGAATGTTTCCCTTAAGAATTGTGGAGAGTTTTATGAGAAAGCAACAACAAAACAGTGAGAAACCTTGGCAACATCGAGGGGGAAAAAGATCAATAAAAAGAAAAAAAAACCCAAACAAATAAAATAATCTCTCAGAAAAAAGGCCAATACCAACTTTTAAGATGACCAAAGTCTAATATCCTCTCATTTGTAAGTTTAATTTGTTTTCTGTACTATTTTTATCTGACTGAACTGCTATTATGTGAAGTACAGAAAAAAGGTCTTTTACTTAGAAGAATTCTTGACTAGCTTTCTCCTAAATATGATATTCTTGGGAAAACAGGATATCACTTTAATAGATGGAAAGAGCAGTCCTCAGCCACAATACACAAAACCTGATCTACAGCCCTAGCTAACCCACTGCTTCACACATGCCTAGTTTTAAGAATGTGACGTGTTCCCTAAAAGCCACTGGCTCCCATCAGACACCTCAATGGACCTAAACATGAAGCATCACTTTGGGCACCCTGCCAAACCTCTGCCAACCACACCATAAAAACCCCTCAACCTACTCCAAAAAATAGTAAAAATACAGTGTCCAAGGGAACAACAAGAAAGGCATAACCCTAAAGAAGGTGAGATTCTATCACAGCCACTCACAGCCAGAGAACATTCTGGAGAAAACCTGATCTCCCTGATATCCACAGATCTTCTGTGCTCTGTTCCAGAGGACCAAGAGTTGTCTCAATGGGCACACTTTGTTTGTTAAAACCAAAGCCTGACACCCCTAAAAACCCACATATGCTGTATATTCTTAAATTATATAATTCCACTGAAAGTAATTGCTCCTCCTTTAAGGCAAATGACTGCTGTTTTGCTGAATAGAAGCTGCATTCCAAAACACCACCACACAATATCAGGGGATTTCTAGCCAGGGCTGAGTGAGCAGTCTCCCAGCAGGCTTCTACAGGTCCATGGTCTCCCAAGAGGACCCAAACAGGTCCATGGACCCAGCTCAGACGTGTCCCAGTGGCTGAAGGAGCTGGCTGACCTCAGCATAGGGCAACAGAAGCAGCCCTCAAGCTGCCACTCTAGGCTGGACTGCATCTTCCCTGCTAAGAAGCTATTCATGACCTAAGGTCTGGAAAAGGAAGAGTCAAAAGAAAACACTTGTGGCTTTGGTGCTTTTCCCACATTCATTCAAACACTTGTATTTCATTAAGTGTTATGATTGGATTTTCAGAAAAAAATCCCAGTGTTTTCAATTAAATTTTGTTAAGATTTCTATTTAGTGGAAAAGCTTTTTCCCCCCTCTTAAAAACTAAATCCTTCTTTGCAAAAAATGTCCAGCCTTAAGTTGATTGACAGTTCTACAAGAGACAGAGAAACACGTTCACAGTTGTTTCACCAATTGATGCAGAGTCTTTACTTTAACAGGTCTCAGACCAAATAGAGGTTTGTAGTGGAAGCTACAGAACTGAATGAAACAAAGTCTTACCTTTTTATCTCCTTACATGCACACTTTTAGGAGATATCTATCCATCTACATTTCACATATCTCTGAAGTATTCTATTTCTGTGCAGAAGAGTGCATTCAAAGGTCAATACAATGAATTTTTTCAGAGATCCTAAAGTGCTCTGCAGATTTTACAGACAGGACTATATAAACAGGGAACATTTTACCAACCTCTGGAATCAGGTATCTCAAACATGGAAGACAGCAACCATTTAATGTGGCACACATTACCCATATATGAGTTGAGGATATTAAAAAAAAAAAAAACAACAACAACAACAAACTAGGAAAATAAAGTAACTAACTTAAACCAATCAAGCTCTAGCCAATACAACAAAGCTTGCATGCCTTCTTCTGCTAGAAGCACATACATTTCTTTAGTGAAATGGCCACAATCTCAACACTACATTTCACTGAGAAATTTATCATCTCCTCCATCCGGTGTCCCTCCTCGTTCCCATCACTAGCTATTACATTGATTCAGCAACTGACTCCAAGGAAAAATACCACTCACTAATTACCATAGAGTGGTGTTCATTCAGCACTTCAGTTTTCCTTGGAGGCTTCTTACCCAAACATTAACCCTCAACCAAACCAACCTCAGCTGTTTCAACATTCTCTTTTCTTTTTTTTTAATATGTATATAAAACAGAAGAACTAGACCAGTTGCAGTCAGTCTTCTTGGCAATTTAACATTTTTAACCAAAGCCATTTATAAATTATGCCAGTGGAATATTTATTTATATGAAGAATTTTGTGGGTTATTTTAAAGGTGGGATTGGAACTGCTTTTATATAGTAAGTGACTGAGAAATCTCTGAATGTTGTCTTGTATAAACTTCACTCTAGCAGCAATGCTACAGAACAATTTTGCTTTTTTCGAGGACGTATGTACATTTTAATTAAATACTTTAATTATGAAACACTTGCTTATATAGCTAGGCAAACTGAAAATGGTTTGGGTCTTAGCTTTTATGAAACAGTTGCTTGTATAGCTAGGCAAACTGAAAATGGTTTGGGTGTTAGCTTTTTTTTTTTTTTTTTTTTTTTTTTTTTTGATCTGTTCTAATATAAAAGATAGTGTAATTCAAACATAACAAAACCAGAGTGTTCTTCTCTCTGCAGTAAGAGGGGAAAGACACACAGCAGGAACTAAAGGAGAACTTGAAAGGCTCCGTGCTGGCCGCCTATCAGGGTCCCCAGTATTTGCATACCAAAGGTAGCAGACATCTGGGGGAGAGCCCGCGCGGTGCCTCACTGCCTCTTCTGCGGGCCTGCCGAGGGAATTCCGCCCCAGCCAGGAACGGGCCTTCCAGCCCTTTTATGCTGCTCTGGCCTGTTTACCTACCAGAACGGGGTCAGAGCACAGGAAGGAATCTTAACCCTGCGTTTGACGCAGAGAATGCTGCAAAGCCAAGGACCTGGCCACATGTGGGATTCCGCTGTCGGCAGCAGCGCCAGCGTGAACCCCAAACGTACAACAGAAATCTCCTCCTGCTTGGGTCGTACTTGGAGACTGAAGTCACGCTGGACAAGGGCTCTGAGTCTTTAGAACAGGCATCACTGAAATGCTAAGTACTCTTTTCCTGGGCTATTTTTAGAAAATTACTGAAAGAGCAAGACGTTACCCCTCTGCCATGTACATTTTGCATCAATTACAGAGTCAGGTAAGAATGGTCACACATAAAGATACGCTCTCAGAGTGAACACCACATTGTTTTTTAATTTTCTGGACATTCTTTGGAGATGCTTCCCCCCTTCCCCAGCTGACCATTGAATCACTGCACAGCCTCACAGTGCTTTGCTGTGCTTGGACATCCTCCAACTCTGGACACTCCAGAGTGAAAAGTCAAGTAGAGAAAGGAGAACACAAAGATGAAGGCACTGAGAGGAAGGAAACTATCAAATATCACAATCCCAACAAGCCATTACTTTTCTCTGGGATCAGCTAGACGGTTAGTAATGTGCTTCTAAACTCCATGCATAACAATAGTAGCAAATTACCAACAAATTAGTAAAAGTAGTAAAGCATTGACTACCAAATGGAATCCTTGCAAGCACAAGTTTGAATATTTCACTCTAAGGCTCAAAGGAGATAGTAAACAATAGTTTTGTAAAACAGTGTTTTGCAGAGACTGACAAGAATTGTGACCGGATATGCAATGCTGGGGGGCTGGAGTGGGCAAATGTATTATTTTAAACCATAGTGTATCAGCAGGAGAGCTGGCCAGGTACCACAGCATTAGAAATTTCCTTAAAGGGAAACATCTTGATAAAATTTATCTGCTGTAAAACCAGTTTTAAACTTCTGTGTGTGTTTGTATGTTTTTTATTGGCATCCCAGCTCCAGTGTATTGAGTAGCATGTCTTAGTGAACTTAAGCACTCCTGGTTTTCAGCCAACAATTAATCAGGTTATGTTTGATACCCCTTAATAGAAAAGAACAATTGCTACTAAAGGAATATAGCAATTAAATCACTGGGGCTAAATTGCCTCATCCTTACAGTTGGCTTTAGGATTGGGGTGTCTGTGATGCAATCTCCACCAAAATTTCTTCACAAAGATTCTCTTGCAATGTGTCACAGTGGGAGAAGGCAAAAGTTTGCTCACCACCTCTGTTCAAAAGCTGCACCTAATCTTGGAGAAACTTTGAGTTTGGAGGTCAGAGCTCTCTTTTCAGAGGCTCCAGATGGCTCAACAGAGCCATCTTTGCCATGATCTCCCTGTTTCTCTTGAAACAGAAGATCCTTACAAAAACTAATGTGCTTTGAAAACAAATCACCTTTTCACTGAAATTTTCTAGTAGGAAGGTGTATTTTATCCACCTCTCAATCCTATCCCCAAGCTAAATTCAGAAGCACATGTGGTAGAGCCTTCCACAGGCAGTAACTGGGGCAGGTATCACAACCAAAGGATTCCTGTTGCTGTTTTGAAAGCAAGTGTCGAGATCTCCATGAAGATGCACAGATCTCGGGAGCGTGATCTGGCCCCTGGACATGATAGGTTTCCTATAAAGAACAGTGTTACTGTAATCCCTCTCTTGTCATGAAATATTCAATTTTCTTTTTCATTCTTACAAAATAAAATGCTAAATTACCTAGTTTAGTAGGTCAATGTCAAAACTTATGATGAAAAAGAATCTTCCTAAGAGAGTTTCTTAAAACCTGTATAATCAGGTTGGTAATGCTGCCCACAGGGAAAACCCATTAGCAGAAATCTCTAACACATTTCAAAAAGCTAAACCTAAGTGGATTGTGGGTATGCCTGTTTGCTGCATTGCAAGCAGCCCAACTCATCTGAAAGCATTGCTACATCTCAGTCCACTGGCTTCCCTCTGCACATACCTGGTGTAGAAATCTGATAGTGCAGCCACTGGGCAGATTTTGTGAAGATGAGGAAAGCAGGTTTCATCTTCCTCACATCCCTGGAAGACATTTTGTGGCTGATTTCAAGGGTTAAACTCTCCTCCTGGACTTCAACACTCAGAAATTCTATGCACTCTCTTTTTAGAGTACTCTTCCTTCCTTCCTATCCTAACACAATAGGGAAAGCTTTGTTATCATTAATCATCTTCGGAGCCCTGGGGATTCTCTGAGTACCAGAGCTGCTGCAGCCTCACTGGAAAAACCCACAGAGACGTGCACCAAAGTTTCTGTCAGAGTTCACTCATGCAGATTTTCATTAATAACTGGATTTACAAGCTGGGGACACAGTTAATGCTGCTTCTGAAGTCAAAGAAACGAAGTCTTTGATAATTATCACCCAAATCAATATTTTAAAATAAAGTATTCAAATTTTTTTTATCACAAGGATCTGTAATCTGAAGGGAGGAAAGAGACAGATTTTTCAGCATAAAAAGTAATGTTTTACACTGCACACAATATCACTAGATATTAGGAAAGCTATGACAAGTGTTGTAAATAGAGATGGAAATGTATCAAAAATTATACTTTTTGAGAGCCAATGATTGTGCCTTAACAGAGAACAATTTACCCAGACTAAACACCTTAAATACCAGGCACTGTATGAGTTTAGCAGCAATTATTTAACTAATTCATCTTGTCAGCCTCCTAACAAATAGCCCCCAAAGAAAAGCAGCCTGTCTTGTAATTTCTGGAGACTTTGAAGGAAAAGGATATCCTGTAGAAATTACAGAAAAGTAACATGGCTGAGAAAACATTTGTAAATAAGTCATCAACATTCTGATTAGATCTCTAACTCCTTGATCTAAATGTCTTGTTTTTTCATGCATTCTGCTACTTGAAACTAATTTTAAAAATACATTAAGTACAGGAATAAACAAAGACAAAAATGTAGTCCTGATTTCTCAAAGTCTTTTTATCTGCAGGTGCAAATTCTGCAATTATTTACAGCTGTTTCCTCAACTTAATGTCCACTCTTCATAGAAGTACAGTGCCAGCAATAATATACCAAATACCCTATCTGAAGCTGAAAGATGCAATGCTCAGATGGGGAGAAATGAGTTTTTAAAACTCTTCAGACAACACTTACAGATCCCACAAACAATCCAGCAACACAATTCTGTAACTAAAAATAAACCAACAGCTTCTGACTGAGAGTTTCAGCATCCCCAGTGCCACACAGGGGGCATTTGTGCCTAAAACTGTGTGAACACTAAGCAGTTGTGCAAGTGCATGTCAAGATAAATGTCCCTACCAATCCACAAAATGATTGTTTTTATGCATAATTGCAGTAACTACACATGCAGGTTAGGTCCATAGCATTGATTTTACTTGCCTATCCTTGTGCTGCTACAATACTGATAATTTGAATCTAATTTATTCTCATTGTTTATACAGTTAACAAGCTGCTGTGTGGGTAAACAGAGGCCTGTGAGCTGAAACTTGGTGTCTTGCTCCACAGAAATTGCAATTTAAACAAAAAACCTCTGCACTGGAGACTAGATTGGTGTTCACTGAAAAACAGAAGGGAAGGAAGAAGAACAAGCCACGAGAGATGACAGGAGCAGTAAGGCAGAGGGATTGGGCAGAGTGCTACAGAAATACCCAGAAATGCACACGACACAATAGCTCACAGCACTGAACAGTGGGACAGTGGCCATATTTTACATCAGATTTCCATTTATTAAAAGGGATTTTCAGTGTTTTCCTACTTCAGAAGAGCATGGAGAACGTAAATACAGGAAGAAAGAGGAGAGAAAATAGTGGCAAGTAACCACTGTGGTGGTCTAACCACTATGGACATATCTAAGGGAGATTGAGATAGATTAGGATAAGATATCTGACCAGGATGCAACAGGAGATGCTAAACAAGTGACAAATCATCCTCTTTAACTGCAGACTATATTCCCTCATCAATGAGACCTCTTTCCAAAGGAAACAGGCAATAAGGCACATTTATGACACAGTGCTCTGGAACAGGGACATCTGAAAAGAGTGGTCTCACCAAGCACAGTGTCTTCACCCAGGCATCTTTTATCTGTCAGCCACCATGTTTTGGAGCCTGTTCACCCAGATGCTTTATCCCATCATTTAAATGCTGCTTTAGACAACATTTCCTTCCCTTCTTTTGATTGATGTCCAGCCCAGCACATTATCCTTTCCTTTAAATTGATGTCACTTTCTTTAAGAGCCTAAGCATTACTCTAAACTGTGTTTTAATTGCTATTTATATGTCCCTCAAGTGTGCAGAATCATTCATTGTTCAGCAAAGGCCAGGACATTTTATAAATAAAATCCTCACTTGCTACTGAGAATGATGATATTAGCTGACAGCATCTGGATGCACTTTCAAAGCAAAGATTTTGCTTTTGCAAGACAAAGCTAAAAACACAGATGGCATAAGCTGGTGTGAAACCTGCAGAAAGCTTTTTTACCCCCCGTTTTTCGAATACCATCATAAGTTGGTGAGTAGGAGGAAAGTTAAAGCTTACATACATCCCAGCATGCCAACCCATGTCCTACTGAGATACTTGACTGTCTATTGCTTCTAAGCAGCTGGAAAAATGTCAAACTGTCATCACTGATTAAAATGGGATTTTATAGAAAGCATCATACACATTGTCAGAATTTTAGAATTATTTTGTGTGATGGAAATAAAAAAAAATATTGCTAATTTTGCTTCAAACATATTTTCTTCACACTTCCCTCTGTTTCACACTAGTACTTACTTAAGGCTGTGCTTATTCAGTAATTATGGACCTCACCTTGCTTTGGACAGTTGGGGATTTACCCACCATGATTTTTCACTGAAAAGCCTGTACTACTCCTCAACAGCACAGATGTCTTCACATCAACATTCCTGCCACTTGCTGTCTCCAGGCTCATTCCTGAGCACTTGAGTGGAGCTGCTGGTGCCTGAGATTTTGATCTCCATAGCTCACCTGCAGTCCCCTGCCTTTCCCTCCCTCAGCTCAGGAAGTAACTAGCTCTGTTGTGCCTTGTTAGGGACAGAGGGACCGTGCATCCAAGGACATCCTGTATTAGCCTTTACTATTCACTGCAAACCTTCAAACCAAGAACCTAGAGCCTCCTGGCTCCCATCTCCTCTTGTCATCATGAAATCCAACATTATTTGAATTTCCTTAACCTTGAGAGAAAGCTTGAGCATGAAACTCTTTCATCTGAACTCCCTGTTAGGTGGCAAAATCTGTGTAATCCCTTGCTCTGTGTGTGCATCAGCCAAACTGGCCAATATCCATTCAACAAAACCTCCATGTGAACCAGACCTAGAGGATACTTGGCACTGAGAATTGAAAGGGGAGATCTGAACTCAGCATTGGGGTAAGAGACAGCACCTGCTCCCCGAGGTGTTACACAGGGGGACAACTAAAGTTCCTGCATTCCAGGATAGTGCTGCCCCAGCAGCCTAGAACCTGGCTGGCCGTGCTGGGGAGAGTCCAAGCAGTGCTCCACAGATCCCTGCTGTGGGGCTGCCCATCACCAGCCCTCCCACGGCCAGACTGCTGCCCACAGCTGTCCACAGCCCTGAGTCATGGGGTCTTGTTAAAGGGTTAATCACTTACAGGCTGGTGCTCCTCGGTACCCCCAGAGTCAGCATTAGCCCAGCTCAGTAATGACCCAATGCACTTGCTGGCACTGCAGAGGCTGTGGCTGGCACCTGCTCTGTCCCTGGGTGACCACAGGCTCTCCCCCAGCCTGGCCCAGCCCAGGGCAGTGGCACCCCTGGGGCAGGGTCTGCAGTGCACAGCACAGCACCAATGTGTCAGGGCAGGCTGCTCCACCCACAGAGGCACCTTGGGTGTCACCAGGGCAGGGTCCCACAGCACCCCCCACTCAGCCCAGCCTAAGGGACCCAGAGCAGCCACCAGCAGCACTGAGGGACTGGGCTGTGCCAGCACTCAAACACCTTGGGTGGGAGCAGCTGGAAGCAGGGGATTGTGGAGAGCAGCTCTCTCTGTTTGGGGATTGACTGGCAGCACTGCAGTCACCATGGGCTGGGCATGGCCACAGACCTGCTGAGACATCTGTGGGGGACCCTGTCCCCAGGGCCAGCCCCAGCCCCGTGGGTGACTCCATCCCCAGACTCCTGGTGTGACTCCAACCCTAGTGCTGTACTCAGCCCTGCAAGTGACCCTGTGCCCAGTGTGACCCTCACCCACCCACTGCCCAGCTGAGTGCCCAAACACCAGGCTAGGACACAGCAGGGGCTGCTTTTCAGTGCCTGGTTTGGTTTCTTTCCTTTTCCTCATGCTTTTTTTAATGCAGCTGTAGCTGCACCTTGCAGGAAATACACTGTAGCCCCCAGGAGAGCCCACAAAGCCAGCCCTGTGCTGAGGTGGGCACCACTGGCCTCAGCTCTGAATGCAGTGTGGACATCACTGGGAAATAGTGGTGGAGCAAGTTCAAGCATGATGAGCTGGATACTGAGCCAGGGTTTTCAGATGGCACTTCTGGCCCTAAAAGCTGTCTCACCTGTACCAGCTGCCCAGTTTTCCTGCTAAAGCCTGTCCCCCTTGTACTTCTCTGAGCACCCAGTGGACCCATGAGCAGGAGCCCCAGCAGGGGTGCTGCAGCCAGCTCCCTGATGTCCTGCCAAGCTGAACTGCCTCCTCCTGGGGAACATGAAATCAAAGCAAACCTGGATCAATGAATTCTCTGCTGGCATCTATGCTGGTAGGTCAGGGAGATAATCAGCTCATCATGGAAACAAAAGGGGGAGGGTTGGTAGGGGACAACAAACCAAGGACCACAAAAATACAAACTCTGTCCTACCAGTTATAACTCCTTGTTCTGCTTAGCCAGTTACTGCATCACTCTGGGTGTTAGGAAATGGTCCTCATGGGGGACATGAAGTGACCTTGTCTCAAACTCTTCCAAACAGAAAGAAATTATGTAAATACAGTTCTCCACCCAGTGTGCCTGCAACCCTCTGCACCAGTGATTAAACCTCAGCCAAACCCAGATCTCTGAAGAAAACAGAAGGTTAAAAAGTTAATTTTTCTCACCTGGACAGCACTGGGTTGTTTTCAATCTCTCCTGGGACATACTGCAATCAGGCAAAGGTGCAAAGAGAGATAGCTGCAGACTGATCATTTCTCCCTACAAATAATCACAATAAATTCATCAGAGCAAGAACTCTTGAAATACCAGAGGCCTGATGTAAACAAAGAGCTTCCAAAAATATAACCGAAAAGATGATGTTCAACCCCTTTAAACAAGTACAGTGATTGCAATGTACTTTAAAATTTGAACAAAGCTTTGCTCTGTTCCAGCCCTGAGCTGCTGAATCGATGGGAGAGGGGCTGTGCTGTAGGCCCAGCCTGCCCTGAGGACTTTGAGCTGAAGCTGAGAGCCATGCTCCCAGCTCACCCAGTGGCCCTCACAAGAGGCACCTGGATTTTGGGGATTTCAGCATTAGCCAGCCCTGCACAGCCTCCACACATGGCACAGAGGAGTCACCCTGCCAGGGCACCCTGCACTGCCCCTCTCTTAGGCACAGTATTTTTGAGTTGTGTCCACTAAATTGGTCCAATGAGGCAGCTCAGGTGCCTGCTAAGCTGAGCCCTTGGCAGTGTGCACAAGCTCCTGCTGCCCAGCTCAGCCACTCTGGAAGCAGCCAAAGGAATTTGGGGCCACATCTGCCTATTCTGGGTCACACTCTGCCAAAGAGGATTCCCCATAGCCAGAGGAGTCTCATAGAAAAGTGAGGTGCTCTTCAGTGGGATTAGGGACACTAAGGTGTGACAGAACTATTTTCAGTTTAAAAGCTCATTTTTAAATGAGTGGTTTAAGACTTGGTCATAAACCCTCAAATAAACAACAGCAAAGATAGCACCCTGTCCCTGTAAACATGTCACTTCATGGAGATTTTTATATGGTACACCAAACTGCCAATATACACTAATCAAAATATCAGCAAATAAAGCTTCTTGCCCATATTTTCCTGAACTG
>VZRX01008980.1:1871-9371 GCA_013398075.1 Notiomystis cincta | reverse complement strand
GCACCTCGCCACTCTCGGCCCGATTAAGTGCTCAGTTCTCGTGTCTGCACCGAGCCGGCGGCAGTGCCAGTGCCAGGCGGGTGGAAAAATACCCACGGCTGGGGCCGCATTGAGGTCTCCCCTGCTCCTGCCAAGCTTGGTCCCCTCCTCGGTGAGAGGAGCAGCTCTTTCTGCCTTGAGGAAGTTTCCAGCCGTGGGGTAGAAGCACACGCGGCCCTGGCACACTCGTCTTAGTAAGGCTGCACTGAGAAGAGTCTCCTTTTCTTGTGGAGAGAGCCCTCCCATTTATTTTTTTCCCTACACTGGAAGAAATGTTTAAAAATTATCTAAAAAAATGCAGCTTAGAAAAATACCCTAGTGCTAGGTGTCCCCAGTTTATGTTGCACGCCGGCTGCCTGTCCTGTCTTTCCATGCCTGTCCACACGCTCCTCACCTCACACACTCGAATCCCTTTCCCCCCGTACCCCCGGTGCTCATCGCTCTCCTGGTGGTGAAAATCTCCTGGGTGTGGAATGGCGGAGCTGCCCGGGAATCCCCGCGGGCTTCGCTCTCCCACTGCCCCAGCTCCGGTTTGGGGCACGGGGTTACACCTGACAGACTTTCCACCCCAATCGAGTTTTAGTCCTCGGTGACTCTCCCCGTGTCCCGCTCCCGGTGTCAGCTGAAGGCGACAAACGCTACCGGGAATCAAAACCTGTCACTGTCCCGGTAGCGCTGGCAGAGATGTGGCTATGGAGAGAGCAGCGGATAAGCGGGCCGCCGGCGCAGGCAGCTCTGGACATGCTCCCACCCATCGCTTCAGTCACTTCCCCTCGCTTGCTCACGTCCAGGACACTCCGCGGAGCCGGCCCGGGGCGGGCCGAGCCCAGCTCCCGCCCGCCGAGGAGGGACACAGCTCGTTTTCTTCGCGAACCACTAACACCGCCCGGTTATCTGCCAGCCGGAGCGCGCTGGGGTGCTGGTAACCGCCCTGGAGTGTTTGGGTTGTTTTTGCAATGCCGTCTCCAGGAATCGAGGGGACCCCGAGGGAAACGGCGCTGCCCCGGTAGGGCCCGGACACACCGGCCCGACACCGGCGGGGCTCTCCCCAAACCTGCCCCCCGCAGTTCCATCCGGCGTTATTGCAGATCCACAGCCTCTTCCACCAAACAACAGATGCAGCCTCTAATGCAAATATTGCCATTTCCCTGCTGAATTAGCCTTGTCACTTAGCCCAGAAGCTGGCAGCGTTAAGCCAGCTTGCATTTTAATTTGGCCCTGAAGTTACTTATTTCATTATTGATCAAACATAATGCTGAATCAATGTTCATCTTGTTACCTGGGCCATTTCCATGTAATACAGTGATAGCACTGCCTGGAGTTACTCATTCCCATCCCAAAGTGACTTTACCATAAAATCAATGCTTGTTTGTTACTGATATAAGGCAGCATCCGTGGGATGAAGAGCGAATAAAGCAGTTACGCCACCGCGATCTGAAAGTTTGGACGGAATATGTACGCGAATAAAGACTTTGATATTTAAATGTATTTTATCGGCATCAAAATCATCCTAGCCAGGCCGATGGGACGGAAAATCTCAGGCTGCAAGATGACGGGCTTTGATACTGTAGGTGTTGCCATTTGTAAACGCTACCTGGAACCTAATGGGGGAATCGTTTCTCTACCCAGAGTATCATTACACAGCAGATGTGGGCTGTAAGCTCTTCCGGGAAGGGACTGTTTTGGAAAAATAGTAATTAATACAATAGTAATTAATGATTGTGTCACAAGATTAGACTCCGCGCAGTGTTATCTTCAGCGCAGCTGCTGCTCCTTTTCTTCGCTCGTGTTTTCCCCTCCAGCTAATAAACCCAGTTACAAATTACACGGAGCCATCCCCATCCCCGGCTCTCCCATGCGGCGGCCGGAGAGTGCTGGAACACCCCACGCGAGGAATGCCCCATTTCGCGCCGCACGGAAAACCTCCGCAGGCGTCGTTTGAGCTGCGTTTTCCACGCCCGGCACCTCCAGCCGCCCCTCTGCCCGCCCTACACCGGACGCACCGGCCTCAGCCCGGGGGGAGAGAGCTCCCGGTGGGCTGGGGACGCGGGAAGGGGGTATCCTCCGGGAAAGCCGGACAGGCAGCCTCCCCCCGGGAGCCCCCGCAGCGCCGGGCGGGACCGGCTCCCCGCTGCACCGCGCCGGAGGCTCCCCCGAGGGCGTGCTAGGGAACGGGCCAGCAGGGAGCAATAATCTGGGTTTAAACCCGCTGGTAGAACTCGAGAAATACCCTCGGCCCCGGATTAAAAAGGCTGCAGCCCTGCAGCCCAAGCCGGTTCCGCAGCCGCGGACATCCTCTCACCAGCGGAGGAAAGTGGGGACGGTCCCGGCCCGAGCGATCAGAGCCGGGGCTGCAGACGAGGAAAACGTGGAGGGGAAGTTTCCCGCAGCTATGCGCACTTTGCGCCACTCCTCCGCTCCCGCGCAGCTCCGGGACCGGCCCCGCCGGGCTCGCAGAGCCACGCTGACTCCGGCAAGGCACACCGGCCACTCATTCCGACAGGCGACGGAAAATCTAACTGGGCGCATAAAATATATTGGCATAAAATTAGTGAATTGCACTAACAGATTGTAAATCACCTAAACGGTCAAACCGCAGATATGAATCACAAATTCCTATAAAGATTAATGTTTCCTAAGATTCACGGCAATTATGCAGTTTTTGGACAAAAGCCTTTTCCCAACCTATCATTCCCGAGCGCTGCTTTTTTTTTAATTTTTTATTCTGAAGTCTTTCCAGGTTTCAGTGGGGTTTCTAATGAACGATTTACCAAAGGAAAGGTTTTATTAACACCTCTAAAAACTATAAAGTTTAAAGGCAGGGAGAAAGGGAGCAGATCGGAAGTTGGGTAACACAATATACTGACCTACTGGCAACGGTCCGAACGCAAATCAACAAAGCACCACAATGGTGGGGGAAAATAATAATAATAATAATAAAAAGGTCAGAGAAATGGAAGGGAAAAGCAGAAAAAAACCAGCAAGAGGCCAGCTTTGCCCCGGTGGTAACCAGGGTGTGCTCAGAACTGCCCCAGCAGCCTTCGGCATCTGCTGGTAGCCCCTTACCTTTGCTTACCCCCTTGTGGTACACACTGTAGCCTGAGCTGCTTAAAAGCGGAAGAAGCAGGAGGAGAACACGCCTGCGAGCAGAAAGGGGGCATTATTTCTCGAGGAAAGGAAGGAGGTGTACGGGACTTCAGGTCTCTCAGGCACTATTTTTCCCTTCTCGCCTCTGTGCAGAACTGGAGATAATAGTTGGGGCTGCAGGTAACGGAGTCTGTTCTTATTCAATTTCCCTAAATGGCCTGGAGAGCACTTAAAAGCCCGGAGAGCTTCTGGCCAGCATTTTCTTATTAACTAATTTCAATTCGATCCTATTAAAGTGTATGCTTTCTAACCTTCAAATGAACCTCTCCCTCCCCCTTCTAAAACAAAGCCAATACCTTTCAATGACAGAGTAAAGCTTTTGAAAATGTCGCTACCTCCTCTCCTAGTACTACAGAACGCATGGCCCGTTAACAGCCGCGGAACACCCGCTCTTGCTGCAGGCCCTCTCCGCACCCACAGGACCCAGAGCACCCAGGAAGGTTCTCCACGGTCCCAGCGCCTGGGAAGGGGCGGCCAAGCCAAGGGGAGCTGTGGACAGAGGGCGCTAGAAAATGAGATTGGGGGGATTTGCCTTATTTCTCTTTGGGAAAATCTCAGCAATAATGGGTTTTAAATGGATACATATATTTACCATTTCAAAAGGGTTCTGCTGTTTCCTGGTAACGCTCACCACAAATGGTAATAATAAAAGATGAAGTATTTTTTCTCACCTTAGGTCATTAGATTTACAGACAAGGTACTAAATCATTTTAGCTCCCCAAACCTTGAAGGAAAGGCGCGCACGCACTCCTGTCCCTTTCTCTTCTCCTCCCCCTTCTGAAGAAACATACAACGGGAACAGAGACAAAACAGTCGCCGAGGCTCGAAGAATGCCTCCCTTTAATAGTTTACTACTAGTAGTAGTACTACTAATAATAGTTGAGTTGACGTTGGCTGCAGAGTGAGGATTGTCAGTGGCCTCGTCCCAAAGTCTTAACATGAAGGGTCATTAATTTTGTTTTCTTTCCAAATCATATGTCACTGCAATTAACAGATTCTGATCAAGAGACTCCTTTCAGATTGATTCCATATGTGATAAGGAATGTGCAGCTTGTTATCTATCTGTCGCCTTGGAATTATGGAAAAGCTTCAAACGTGTAATTTGAAGAGTCTTTTACCCAGCGCTTTGATCTTTCTCTCTATTTTTTAACTCTTGTTTTACTGCGGCCCTTCTCCTAATCCCACTTGTTTGTTTACCCCCCTTTCCCCGGTGGCCGCGCCCCGTCCCTCGAGTGCTGTGGCACGGCGCAGCTCCCACCCTGCCCGCACCCCGGCACCCCCGGGAGTCCTCCTGAACCCTCAGCCCTGCCTACAGCTCTCCCGCAACTTCCAACAAGCAGCCTCCGGCTCCTCAGACGGGCACTGCGGCAGAGAGAGACGCGCCGGGGCCGGGGCCACCACGGTCCCCGCGGTCCCCCGTGACCTGGCGGAGAGGGGCGCGGCGGGGCACGAGCGACAAGAACCGAGAGGAGGGTCCCGGGGACATCGGGGCGGGAGCGATGCTGCCCACCGAGGGTGCCCGGTTCCGCAGCCCCAGAGCCGGCTGCGGGATCGGGGACGCCCCGCGGCCGCCGGAGGGAGGTTCGGTTTTAGCTCGGCGACGCTCTGAGCCGCCGGGAGNCTCCCTGCTCTGACAGGTCCCGGCCAGGAGACACGTGTCTGGCCGGCCGAGGAGCGCTCCGCCGCCACGGCTCCCCGGGGGCGGCGGCCGTCGGGCCCCGCGCCGCCGCTCCCCTCGTCGCCCTGCAGGACGGGCCGGCTCCAGCCTCTCCTTCTCATCTCCCTTCGGCTCCAGCCAGGCAAAGCGACTCCCGCTCGGCTTCGCTCTTCCCCTGCTATTTCTTCGTCCGCAGGGAACGGGCTTCTCTCCGTTCCCCGCTCGGCTCCCGTCGCCGCCTCCCGCTCTCCTTGCCCCGACAAGCTCCGCTCCTCGCCCGGCACCAGCCGCCCCCAGCCCCGCGCTCGTCCCGTCCCGCACCGGCCCTGCCGCTGCCAGAGGAGCGCGGTGCTTCTCGCCGTGGGCATCGCTCCCGCAGCCCGGGAAGAGGTCTCCTTTCCTCCTACCCTTCCCCACCGTTTGCTGTCTTCTCCGCTTTCTTTCCCCTACCTCTCAGCCAAGAACGGCATCCCTACAGCTTTCTCCTCCTGTCCACTCGGTTCAGCTATGCTTCCTCTCAGTTTCTTTCCCATTAGCAAACCATCCCTCACCCTCACCCTGACCTGGATCCGTTTGCACCCATAAATTTCTCTCCTCCCGTGTCTCCTTCTGGGCTGCCCACCGCCCCTCACCCTCGGTAGCCCCCTCCCGACTCCGGGGACACCCCCCGGCCGTCCCCACGCCAGCACCGCCCGCCACTGCCGGCGGCTCCCACGGGGACGAACTCGTATTGATTGTGCTGTTGATTAAAAATC
Source organism: Notiomystis cincta (assembly GCA_013398075.1). Classification (NCBI taxonomy): domain Eukaryota; kingdom Metazoa; phylum Chordata; class Aves; order Passeriformes; family Notiomystidae; genus Notiomystis; species Notiomystis cincta. Next base: position 3,773 of record VZRX01008980.1, on the reverse strand, counting down.
AGAAAATAATCCCGCCAGCTTTGACACTCCGCGCCAGACGTGCAGGCACAAAAAGACGGGTCCAGTTTTGTGGGACACGCGTGTACCCCCGCGCTCACGCGTGGGGGGCACAGCCCGACCGTAACACCGGAGTGGCGAGCATGACCGCATCAAGCGGCAATGGATTTATCCCAAGTGTCATGTCCGTCCCTTTTCTCTCCGAAGTAGAGATTTTTAAAAGTTGTGGTCTGCCCCCAAACTCTCTGCCGACCCCCTTTACATCGCGTCGCCCCAGCAAGCGCTGCCTCTACAGAAAAGTTTAAAGCACATCAGGACGTGGCGTTCACTGCCTGTTTTCCTTCTGAGTAAAAAAGAAATAAACCTGTAACTGAATTTAATATTTTTATCTCCCTTGCATTGCACTATCAAAAGCACCAACGTTGAATAGAAAAAAAATAAATTCCTCCAACCCAGAGTTGTTTTTGCACTAGATTAGCAGATAGGAAATGCTATAAAGATGAACTTAATACGATTAGAGATGTTTCCTACAGATTTTCATATATTGATTCAGGGAATTTTAATTCTGGAGCTTGCTTTGCTATAATCCGCATTTATTACAAGCTGATACAGTTTTATTATAGCAAGCTATCAAGGTCGATTCCTTTAACTGCATAATCTGACATGAATTTCATTTTTAAAGAAATGTAGTTATAAAAATCCATACTGTGGGCACAGTGGTTATATTGTACCTAAATCATATTTTAAAGGCAATAAATCCAGAGAGTATTTAGGAAGAGAGGGGAATACGGTTAAAGGGCTCTCCTTCAGACACAACTGCTCAAAAGACCTTTCAAACTTTTTGCTTAATTTAAGCACCGAGTATTTTAAAAAGCAGATAACTGTGGCAGGTTCAGGTCTCCTGTGCCCACAGGTTGGGTGAACTTTTAAGGTTCCAGCCCGGGCTCTTCCTCTGCCCGCAGCAGCGGAGCAGGGCACACCGGCGCTTGCCAAAGACGCGCCGTGATTGAACTGTATTTTAACTACTCTTAAAAGGCTAAATTGCAACTCACGCTGGTTTCAGAGAAAAAAAAAAAGGAGGAGGGGGGAGAGAAAGGGGGGGGGGGAAGCAGCAACAAACATATCAATAACAAAATACAAACCGTAATTTAAAATGTGTGGATCATAAAAAACCCCAAACCCTATTCTGTAATTAAACTGTATCTTGACTCCTTCCCAATAGCTCCTTACAAACCCGTGCCACTGCTCCCTTTGCAAATGTTGCACGTACCAGGTACTTCCTTCTTAGCCTTGTAGTGATTCAGAACAGAGGGAATAAGCAAAATGATCATAAATTTCCTAATTAGAGATTTCGCACCAAGACAAAAAGGTGTTAATGAGTTTAATTCCAGTGCCTGTCATTGTCCCTTTTTTCACACCACTTATTTACTAATGGCCCAGAGGGCTGCTCCCGTCTCTCCTTTGTTAAGATTTTAATTTGCCTTCTTTTCTGCCTTTGATGTAAAATTGTGACCTACAACTCTTTGAAGTCCCTTATTAGGAGGAAAATTAACTTAGCTTTTCCACTGTATCTGCGCACTGTTAGCCCAGACAAAATGTAGAGAACTCCTTAAAGATCCAGTACATTAGGAAAATTTTCAAGGTAGTTCTGGAAATGCAAATTAAAAAGAAATGCAATAGACTTTTAAATCTGTATTAGGAGATGTAACCCTCGCAAGGGGAGGAGCGGGGGAAGGGAAGAAGGGAATATCTTAATAAAGAAAACAAAATTAATCTGGGCAAGGAAAGGTTGTAAATCTAAAAACCTGAAAAGGGGAACTGGGGGATGGTGTTGGTGTGAGCCTTTATTTTTAAATGTCACAACTTTTCCCTGTCCCTCTCGTGTACTGCTCACAAATGACACTC
>VZRX01008979.1:47813-70869 GCA_013398075.1 Notiomystis cincta | reverse complement strand
TCCTCCAGACACCTCAGAACAGCCCAACTGAGAGTCAGGGCAGCAGGAACAGGTAGGACAGGTCTGCTGTGCCTGTGGCTTTCCCTGTGCCTGCACCCAGCAGAGAGAGAGGCTCTGCAGGCGCCTCCACTGGGAGCTGCCCTAATGATTCCTCCTGCCCGGAGGACACGGCCGGGATCGATGGAGGGTCAGCAGCATTTCCCAGTGCCCAGCACAGCCCAGGGGTCAGCAGCTAATCATCACTGCTATCTCGCTGTGCTGTCCAGCCCAGGGCTACTGGAGGTGCATTAAAGATTAAACAAGAGCTGGGGGGTCTAGGGAGTGTGCTGGAGTCGTTCCAGGGTGGGTGGGCAGTGGTTGGCCCGAGCCAGTGGATTTCTGCCGCAGCGGCCCCGACTTTAGATCTTTCAGCCGAGCAAACTGGCGGCATCTCTGTTGAGACAAAAAGTGCCTCCAGCTAAAATTCCACTATCTGACCTCAGAAGGGCTCCAGCTGCTTCTGCCACCAACGCAGCAGCTCGAGGAAGAGTTTTGCAGGGGTTGGCCTTGCTGAAAGAGAAGCCCCTCTCTTCAGAGGGCCTGGCAGGACAGAACCTTCCTGTTCCTCATTCCCCCTTCAGCCTAAGTGCTCACACGGTGTGGCAGAGTGTGGGCTGCTGAGCCACGAGTGCTGTCACCTGCCAGCACCAGGCCATGGAGATTTGCTGTAGGACCTGGACACCTCTGCCAAGGTGGGGGGATTAAATGCTTGCCATGCTCATTCCTAATGTCTCCAGCCTCTAAAACCAGTACATTGCAGCTCTGGTCCTCAATGGAATACAAGTATTTTCACAGGATTAGGAAAACATTTCCATTTGGGGTGTGCTTAGTGGGAGGGGCTCCTCCCATGGCTCTGAATTCATTGATTCATTGATACATCGATGGTGATTCAGGCAGGCAGTTCCCACCCTTCCTCCTCTGCAGGGCTATCAGTGTGCTCCGTGGTCATGTCCAGTGTTCTGTTCTGGCTCCTGTGACCATGGCACCACGTTCCTGTCTGGCTTTGGGTGCCCACAAATTGTCACCACTCTCTGTGCCTTCAGAGCCGGCCTGGAGGGCGGCAGGGGAATGGTGTGTCTGGCACTTTGGATGCTCTCTGGAGCTGTGTGGGCTGAGGGAGCTGTGCTGGCTGACTGACATGCTGCACATCCCACCTTCAGCTGCCCAGATCCACAGCTTTTCCATGAGCTCCCAGCTGGTTTTGGGCAATTAGAAAGAGAGGAGCAGAGGACAAGATTCACCCAGAGTACAGGGCTCGATCAGAGTTCCAGCCATGAAGTAAAGGTGGCATTTCCCATTCCTTCTGGCAAGAACTTCAAGGATGATCCATTTCAAGACTTGCCATTTAGTCAGGGATCCTTCCTAAGAAGCTGTGTCAGGGGAGTTTAGGTTGGAGATCAGGGAAAGGTTCTTCCCCAGAGGGTGCTGGCACTGCCCAGGCTCCCCAGGGAATGGTCCCAGCCCCGAGGCTGCCAGAGCTCCAGGGGTGTTTGGACAGCGCTGCCAGGGATGCCCAGGGTGGGATTGTTGGGGGGTCTGGGCAAGGCTGGGATGGGACTGGATGATCCTGGGGGTCCTGTCCAGCCCAGGACATTCACATCCACAGGTTCTGTGATTGCATGACGCAGTGAGGGCTCTTTGTCAGAGCTCCCTCAGCTCATTCAACCTGAGCTCCTCAGCCTCACCTGAGCTCCTCAGCCCCACCTGAGCTCCTCAGCCCCAGCTGAGCTCTGGGCTCCCTCTCTGGCTGCTGGGAGAGTCAGGCCCACAAAGGAGGAACACTCTCTAGGAAGGGCCACGTGAGTTGCCCTGAGCCTTTTTCCTTCTCCAAGCATGAGCAGAGCCCCTGGTGACTGGTTGATCCCTGACTTCCCACTCCAGAAAGGAGCTGAATCCTGCCCCTGCAGTGTCAGGCCCTGGCCACTCACCTGCACCCTCCCCTTGCTATGGGGAGTGATGTTTTCAACAGCAAGAATGGCATTAATTGAAACAATTTTTAGCTCTGCTGATCATCTAGGATTGCTTTGGATCATGAGACTTCTTACTCCTCATCTGGACTGATTGTAAAGCTTCCTCTCAACAGGCTCCCACCCGAGTTTGCCAGAAAAGCTGCTCAGAACATGGGCTGCCGTTGCTATTTTTATCAGCTGAGCATTATGTATTTTGTGTGATACAAGGGAAGTGTTATTCATTTACTGGAATTATCCTTTTATCAAGTCAGTTTCCTATTGCATTTCACCCTTCAGTGCACTGGCAGTTCATTCTTTTAACAAGGCTATTTCTATTCTTGAAAGTATATTTAAGAGGTTTTGTAATTTCACTGTGAGATACAGAGCATTTCCTTTTCTTTTAAGGAATGTGTTCCAAGCATCCTTAAATCCTGGAGAACTTGGAGCAACAATGAACAAATGTATCAAGAAATTAAAAGATAACAACCTCATGAAAACTTTCCCTAAATTATCTTTGAAAAGAATCTGCTATTGTATGTTAATTTTAAGCACTTTTTACTTGTCAGATTTTGTTTTCTGCTTCCTGTTATAATCTTTGTTTCCCCCAGTCCTGACTTGTGCTGGATATCTGCTCATGGGTCTCTTTGATGAGATTTGTGAGGGGCTCAAGCAGTGGTGACAGATCTGTGCAATGCATGATTTGGGGTTTGCAGTCACTCCCAATCCCAAATCAACATTTTTGAGGAGTTGTCCACAAAGCAGGACATGGTGGGGTAATGAATCCAGCAGCAGGCAGTGGTAGGGTGAAGAAGTGAGGCTGAATTGTGCCTCTCTGGGGTCGCAGGCTGTGGGGCCAGCACTGAAACCATGAGCCAAGGGACAGGAATAGGGAAGGGGGTTGAAAGCCAAGAGCAAAACCACAAATGGTCCCAGCATTTCCCAGTAGGTCATTGTGAATTAGCAGCAGAAATGCCCCTGCAGAGGGTGTTCATTAATCAGTGAGGAGAAGGAGTTGCAGAAAGGGCAGAGTTGTGCTGAGTACAACCCTGAGCCCTCCACTGGCTCTGCTGGGACCCACTGAGAGGGGTTGGAGTGAGGATGTGGAAGGGCCACCCAGGTGGAGAGGTTCCTCCATCACATCTGCACCCAGCTCTTCCTTAGGGGCTTGAATGGCCACTTTTGACTCTGGGCTCATCCTGCTCAATCACAGACTCTCATTTGTATAATTTTTTTTTTCATGTTCAATCAAGAAAATTCCTCCAGGGGTCCATCACTCAGAGGTCTGGGTGGGGCAGTCACTTGTGTGGGCCAAGGCTTATCATGGGAGGTTTGACCAATTCAATTTAGGTATCTCTTAATGGAGGGTCTTTTAAACCTAAGATTTTATGATGGATCAACATGGTGGAGAGCAGCCAGTTGGAGATTTTGGGAGTGAACTTCAGTTCTGGCAGTCAAACATAATAAATGCTATGGATCTCAATCTGTGTATTTTTTACAGTCCTTCTTGGCCCATGTCTAAGTTGCCTCAGCCTCCTCAAACACTGCATCAGAAGCAGAAGCAAAAAAGCTTCCTTTAGAACATTTGAACCCACAGGTGAAACTTGCACTTGAAATAAAACCTGGTTTGCCACACAGAGGAATGCAGTTATAAAACAATTCAGCTAGAGCTCAGCTAAGAATTCAATCTGTGACATTCTTTAATTAACCCAATTAACCTAAGACAATGATTCTGCAGGGGATGATGAGATAAAGACAATTTTTTCTCCCAAGGACTAAAATCAACCTGTACATCTGCTTGTCAGAATAAGTTTTGTGAGTTAACCATGCAGGCAAGAACCTAACAGTTATCTTAGGTTAAAAGAACACCTGAATATTTCAGAGATGAATATGTGAGCAGGGCAGGCAGGTAGGAGACTTCCACAGGTTGATCTTCCAATCTCCAGAACTTCCAGCTGAGGGGCTCAAGGAGGAAAACATTTCTGGAGTGACTGATATCTTGTAATTTAAAAGTAAAAATAGATCACAAGGATCAGACATGGGCAGGAGGGGTGAAAGTTGATGTTAAGGACTGGATTATTTACTGGTGGTGGTCAGGGTGGCTGTGGAGAAGGGCAAAGTGGAGATGGTTTGTAGCAAATTGTTCTGCACTTGCAGAGGCAGAGCAGGAGGTCAGCCCTGGCTCACTGGGGTTGTGTCACCAGCCAGGCTTTGGCTGAGACTGAAGGGTTGGATTGGGGCAGTTGTGACAGGGTGGGTGAGCAGCTTCATTCCTGAGAGCTGCCAGAGCAGCTCCTCATCCTCAACTCCACCACACCGAGCACCTCACCAGCAGTGTCTCACACACAGGGATTGTCCTCCCTGGTGTAACCACATGAAAATGGGGCAGAGACTCATGGTATGGCCCCAGGGACTTCAGTCTCAGTGCAGCCACCCAGCTCTCAGTGATAATTCAGACAGGACTGAAAGCTCTCCCCTGGCAGGAGCTGAGCACAGGGCACCAGGGTGTACCCCACTGGGGTGCCCCACCCACTGTGGGGCATTGTTCACACCACAGGGACTGACAGTTCTTCTGTGTGGGTGTTTCTGGAGGGATGAGGTGCTGCCACCAGGGACAGGTCTCTGCTGGGGCCCTGTTCTGCACTGGTCCTTTCTCAATTACACACTCACTGCGTTTATGGAGGCACCAAACTCACAGTGTCAGCTGGGATGGAGTTATTCTCCTCTCAGTGCTGTGTTTGGGATCTAGTGAGAGCAGTGTTGATTACACACTGATGTTTTAGCTGTTCCTGAGCAGCTCACCTTAAATCAGTCTCTTCTGTTTCCCAGCTCTTCCAGCAATCAGGTGTGCAAGAAACTGGGACGGAGCAGAGCTGGGGCAGGTGACCTGAACTGGCCAGAGGGATATTCCACCACAGAACAGCATTCCCAGGATATAAACTGGGGGAGCTGCCAGGAGCTGTGGGTGATGGGCTGGCTAGTGGGTAGTGAGTGATTGTGTTGTGCATCACTGGTTCTTCTTAGCTTTTATTCCTTTGTCCCCTTTTCATTACTATTAATATTATCATTATTATCAGTTACATGTATTTTGTTTCAGTTATTAACCTGTTCTTATCTCAACCCATGAGTTTATTTTTTAGATTCTCCTCCCTACTAGGGGTATGTGTGGGGTGAGTGAGAGGCTCTGGGGGGTTTATTTGCTGTCAGGGATTAAAGCACAACACGAGAACCTCCTGCTATGGAAGTGCCCTGGCATTTCTTTGACTGGGCTTCATTCTCTAATCCACTTGCTCCCCTTGCCTTCCTTAGGGATTTCACCTGGGCACAGCCACACTGAGCTAAAATGACCTTGGGCTTGACTGAGATTTGACAATCCTCTGTCCTCGTGTCTAAACCGGAGAGCTCTGTACACCCTGTGCATCTCTCAGCTATATTTAGGTGTAATGTACACACTTCATGTAATTCTGGGAAAAACCAGACAGCTGTCCTGCTGCTCAGGATTGAACAAAATAGCTTTTAAAATCATCTAATTTGTCATGTAGTTCAGCAAGCAAAACCAGTGACCAGATGAAATATATTCCCCTGTGTCTACATGAGAGGGAATGGCTTAGTTGGGAGTGAAAGAGAAGAGTCCTTCTACCGAATTGAATAAAAACATAAGAGTTAAAGAGAAAGTAGGTTCTTAGCAAGACGAATTGAAGCTCCCACATCTACATTTCAAAGCCTTCATTGTCCCAAGGCAAGACAAACAAAATGGCATTTGCATATTCACTGACACTGGAGCAGTGTCCAAAGGCATCAGCAGAATGGGAGAAACTGAGAGGAGGGAGGTGAAATTACCATACAATGATTTCCCTCAAATTGAAAAATGAGATAGAAGGAGTAGGAGGGGAAGCTCCTAAGAGAGCCCTTTGATGCTTGTTTTTTCTGAAAGGAAGGCATACATGGGAGGTTGTGATTTACAACTGCAGTTCAGTGATAGCTAAATCTGACTTGAGGGCTCTCAGTGATCCAGCCTCCTGACTCAGGGAGCTGGAATAAACTTCTTGTGCCAGCTCAGGTTTGCTCAGATAGGGCTGATTGGTTAACTTTGTGCCAGCCTGTTTCATGTCAGATGTGCCATCAGCATGCAAAGAGAAGCAGAGCTTTGTTGGACCTTGCTGGGCCTGTCTGGGGGCCTTTCCATCAGCCCTTGGTGCTCTCCTCCCACCCATGGAACATTCAAGTTGCCTCCACACAGCCTCACCCCTCAGAGGTGGATCACAGCCTCCTGGGTTTCTTTCCACTTGGAATATTCAACATCTTGCCATGGACCTTCCTTGTCCTCCTCACGGGCCTTCACGGGCTGTGCCTGGCTTGGTGCTCCCACTTTACCTCCACTGTCACAACAGCACCAACCCTCCCACACCGTGTCCTCCCCAGGCCAGATCCCCCCCCTCAGCCACAGTGAGTCCCACTGTGAGCAAAACATCCCCCCTCCACCTCTGCAGACAGGATTCTGCTCACTGATGGCACCCAGGCAGAGTCTCATGCTGGGTCCACATTGGAGAAGGGTGGAAAGGGACCTTGTGACCTCTTGTGACCAAGGGGAAACCCCAGGGAAAAGCCTATAGGAAGGAGAAGGCCCCACATTACTGTCTGTGCAACAAGGATCTTGGATGGAATTTGTGACAGGGTGGAGACCTTGCATGGAGAGTGTGTGGGAAGCCTTGCAAGAGTGTTAACATAACTCCTTCTCCTCCAGGCAAGAGTGGCAGCCTGGGCAAGAGTGCACATCCATGGGAAAGCAACTCTCAAAGAAACTGAGCCATAGGAATCAAAACAGTGCTGGTGGAAAGAGAAGTCTCCAGCCCAGCCTTCCCTGGAGCAGGATGAGGTCAGGATAACCAGGGCTTTGTACAGCTGAACTCTGTAAATCCTGGGGGATAAAGACTCTCTTGGCAATGGGCCCAAGGCTGCACCACCCTCCTGGGCAGTGAGTGTTTCCTAATGCCTATCCTGAACTTCCTAAGCTCCAGTTGGTGTTTGCAGACCCTTCCTACACTGTCTGGCATCAGTGACAAGAGTCTGGCTCTGTCATCCTTGTGTATTGGTCCTCCAAAAGCTCTCAGGCTGCTCTAAGATGTTCTCAGTCTCCTTTTGCCCAGCAGAAGAGGTGATGCCTTCCCTCCACCTCTCTGCCAAACCAGCCTCTCCCTCCACCTCTCCTGGCAGCTCATGTGCCCCAGGCTTTGCCCATCTTGCTTGCCTTTCCTGGTCCCTCTCCAGTTCCTCCCCATTGTTTCTGACCTGGCAGCTCAGGAGGAACACAGTGTTCCAGGGGCACTGAGCACTGACAGAGCTTCCTCCTGCTTCAGCTCTTCTCCCCCACACAGACTGCAGCAGGCAGCTTGTCTTGTTTGCAGTGAGTGGCTGCCAGCTCTTCTTCACCCTGGCATCCACCACCACCAGCCTCTGGCAGCAGGATTGTGTCTCAGCCAGTCTGCTCCAGGTTCAGATGAGTTTGCTGCTCTTCCTGCCCAGATTTTCCCAGCCTGCCACTGACACTGCTGGGAATGATGATGCAAAAGCCTCTTTAGCTGTTCCCAGCCAGATGTGTTCTCCTGTTCCATCGTTCTGCATGCACTGTCCAGATCTTTGTGTGCTTTGCTGCTCCCAGGGCAGTGCCAGGCTTGGAGACTGAACTTCTGCTGCTGTCCAGGCTTTGTCCAGGGCTGTGCCACATCCCACTGCCCCCCACCACAGGGAGCAATTCCAGTGAGAGCACTGAGAGCTCTGCTGAGAGCTTTACCCCAGAAAAGCTCCTCTTCTCTTGTCCAAGACATGCTCATGGATGCCTGTGCACAGATGTGGCCATGTCCACCCCCCCACCCCCTGCACAGGTATTTGCACACGTGCACACCACACACCTGCACATGTGCAGCCTCTCACAGGCACAGGGGCACAGCACCTGTCACATCACAGAATGCTTTGGGTGAGAAGGGATCTTAAAGCTCATCTTACTCCAACCCCCTGCCATGGCAGGGACACCTCCCACTGCCCCAGGCTGTTCCAAGCCCTGTCCAGCCTGGCCTTGGACACTGCCAGGGATCCAGGAGCAGCCACAGCTGCTCTGGGCACCCTGTGCCAGGGCCTCACCACCCTCACAGGGAAGAATTTCTTCCCAATATCCCATCTAATCCTGCTGTCTCTCAGTGGTAAGTCATTCCCCTTTGTCCTGTCCCCATCCAAAGTCCCTCTCCAGCTCTCCTGGAGCCCCTTTAGGCACTGGAAGGGGCTCTGAGCTCTCCCTGGATCCTTCTCTTCTATGAAAAAACCCAAACCTGCTGTGAAGTGCCCAGCAGCAGTGCCCAGCAGCAATGCCCAGTAGCAATGTCCACGGGATTCCTGGGACAGGACATATTCTTATCCTGGTCATCCATTCACCATGCTAAGGTTAGTTTGGACCAGAGCCATGGCACCCAGCCCCTGGGGTTCCCTGAGCAGCACAGGGGGCAGGGCAGGGCAGTGGGGGTGTGGTGACATCTGTGTCCCACCAGGGATCCATCCCAGGACTCATCCTGCAAGCACAGGTCCAAGGTCCAGGCCAAGCACAGCCTGTCCCTTACCTGACCAAGGTTTACTTATTTCAGGGACATCCAGATAGGACCTGCTGCCACCACAGCTGGCAACAGAGCAAAGGAGGTCATGATGAGGGACCTGCTGACTGCCTGGAGGAAAGATTCCTTTCCCAAGCTGTGAATATTCTGGTGACCACTTTCATTCTCTTGCTAAAGATCTCTGACACCTGTGGCTGGACTCCTGGGGACAGGGATGCCCTGTCCCAGAGTGGATGCAGTCTGTGTGGAGACCCTCTGGAGTGAGGAAGAAGCTACCTGTAAAGGTGAGTCCAAGGGAAGGTGAACCTGTGCCCCTCTGGAGAAGGTGAAGCATTTCAGAGCTGTTTGAATCAGACTCAGCTTGGCCTCTGGCTGTGACACAGCCTGGTGAGGGATATTTCCCTGGGACCATCACCCTCTGTCTTCCCAGTATCTCATGTGCCTCCTACAGTCAGATGGGGCTTGTGCTCAGGAAACAGTCAGACAACACAGAGCTCTGTGCAGTCATTGCAGTGACTCCTGCAGAGTGACCCTTCAGGCTCCTTTCTCCCCTCCAGTAAAGTTCTGGGCACAGCTTTGGTTCTAGCACTGCCACGACAGTAAATACTTCAATTCCCATGGGAATTGAGATTATTTCTGTGAGTGGGATTTTAAAAGTCACAAGGACTTGGTTGGCAGAACCTGCAGGGTTGATCCAGGGGCCTGCAAGGGAAAATACCACCTGACAATAAGAAATGTAACAAAATCACAAGTTTATTGTTTCTGTTTGCTCATGTGAAATGTCAGGTTATGGTAGCATTTGTCAGGGTGTCTCTGTAAATCAGTCATGATGATTTTCCTTCCTTGTTCTCAAACCAAGACACTCAACAAGAGCTTGTGCAGTTGCTGGGAGTTCTGAGTGAGCTGCTGACCTAATCCAACCTTGCTTTTTTGCTGCCAGTGGTGGCACTTCAGAAGACTCACAGAGTCTCTCTCCTATTCCCAAGGCAAGAGGATCATGGAAAACTGGCAGTAGGATCAGGAACCCACACAATGATCTGTAACCACAGAGAGAGGACAAATCCAGGATTTGCTTCAAGGGACTCTTGCAGAACTGGCCCAAACCCTGAAGCCTTTTTTCTGCTGTTTCATATTCATTTTAGTCATATCTCCTCCATGATACATCATCATGGAACATGGTGCCTTCTTTCCCACTCACTCCTAATGAGCCCTTCACAATTCCCTTTCTGTGAAATATTTTTCCCTGAAATTCCTAGTGGAAGACTCTGGGCAGAAGGCCATGGGAGCTGCTGTCCTGTCAGTTCTCACAGCCACAGGATTACAACTGGAGCCCTCCTTGCCCTGCAGACAGTGCTCAGCACTGGGGATGAGGACACTCATTTTGCATCAATAGCTTTGCCCCAGATCATCAGAATTATTTTTGCCAAGCTGAAAGTCTCTTTAAAGAGGGAAAAACTGAAATGTCTGAGATGGAAAAGGAGTGAAGAGAGCACCAAAACAGGGCTGCTGTGAGTATGGTCTTACCTAGGGGCTCCAGGAGTTTCCAGTTTTACAAAAAAAAGCTTGTGGGAATTTCTGCAGTGAATCCTCAGGGAATGCTGAACACCCTAAAGTGTGGGATTCCCAGGGGAATTGAGCCCAGTGATGCATGCTAAGGACACAGGAAGCAAAATATCTCCATTCATGCCTTCCTCAGAATGACCCACTCAACATCCAAGTCGTCCACACTCACTGCTTTCTTCTCTTTGCCAGAGCAGATGAAGCTACAATGTCCAGGGCTGACACAAATTTGGATGCTTGAAAAATCAGTTAAAAAGAATTTTTTGGAGGCATTTGGAGGTATTCTTGCACCTTCTCCAACTCAGCACGGTGCCCTGAGCTGGTTTGATGGTTGTACAGAACAAGGGCGACCCAAAGCCGGGTCTCACCTCCTTGATACCTGTCCAGGGAGCACCTGAGGGGCAGGAGGGGCTGGGGAGAGGGGTTAAGGGGGAGGTTTGACAGTTATTGTTCACTAAAGTGAGCAGCCCAGCCTAATGCGGGTCATTCATTCCCCACTCCTGCCCGGTCAGCTGCAGCATTAGCGCTGGTCAAAGGTCTCCCCAAACATTTACCATCCATTAAAAGCTAACCTTTCCACGGGGATGTTTGAGCTCTGAGTCCCTGGATAGCTGCAGGCCATGCACGGGGCTCGCTGCCTCCCCGGGGGTCTCTCTCTGCCCAGCCCCTGAGCCGCATTCCAGGGCCGGGCGCTCCCTCCGCCTCCCATCGCTCCTCCCGCAGCCCGAGAGCCTCGGCTGCGGGCTGGCAGCTGGACATTCCTCGTGGGCACTGTCAAGTTTGCTGGTCTTCTCCCTCCGAAAATAAACAGCAAAATGTGTTTGAGATCAGAGCTTAGTAGGAAATGGTTTTAAATGGGTTTTCTCTCCTTTGCGGAGCAGGTTTTCGAAGACTTGGAATTTTTCCCATCATATATTGTGATCAAAGCAGAAATCATGGAGTGTCAGTTTGATTTGTCAGTGGGGTCTATCAGATTTGTCATTTAAATTTAACTTGGTGGATGGTGAGCACATCAGGACGGTGCTTTATGTCGGGCAGGAGAAGGAGAGAAAAGGAAAATGCTTCTGAGAAAGATCCTAAAGGATTTGACAAAGCTGCAGAGAGCTCAGGGAGAGCTTTGCCTCACTCAAGACTGAACAAGAAGCTCAAGATCTGACTCAGGAACTGAGTTAAATGTTTAAGATTAAGCTTATGGCTCCATTAAAGCCTTTTACTGTATGGGATTGGATGTGGCAACAAAGCAGAGGCTTCACTTTAAGGCCTGAAGAGAGGTGTAATAACAATAACAATAATAACAACCATTTGTTGCTATGATTGTTATTGTGATTATTACTGTATTTCAGTGGAAATAGGCACATGGTTTAATTAAAATACATGCTGATCTCCAACCTGTAAAAACAAAGAAACCTTATGGACAGTCAGGATTAAGAATTTAACACTGAATTTGATCTAATTCCAACATTTTAACTGGAATTATAAGATCTTCTTCTCAAAACCTGGGGAAATGTTGCTCTAAGGACAGTGATTTTATCACAGCTTGTTCCATCCACACTCAGACCACCCTTGGCTGTCAGTGCTGGGTTCCAGAGCCAGGAATCCTCCTCCTTTCCCCAACCCTGAAGTTTACAGTACAGGGGCAGCAGCTCTGGTTCACTCTCCTGCTCTCAGCTTTGCTTTATTTTTGAAATCCCATGTGTAAGGCACACTGCTCCCTTTTGCTTCTCAAAGGGGATTTATTACGTTCTCCCTTTCCTTCCCTTTCTTCCCTGTTTTCCATTTCTCCCTCCTTTAACCATCTCTGTCCTGCCTCAGGATTTGAGAGATGCTCCTGGCAGACACCTGATGAGCCTCACTCTGCTGGCAGCCCTGGTCACCTCTGATTTCATGGCTCCTGTTTTGGAGGCAGTTTGCATTTGTGATTTTGGCTTGAAGTGTTGCCATAATGAGCAGGCACTTTCCTAAAAATAAAGAATAATATATCCTTAGGAGTGTTTACGTGGGAGAAAAGGGATTTTTTTCCTTGACACTTAGGAGTGCTCAGATTCTGGCTGCCTCTGGAGGAACCAGGGTGCTGTGCATTCCCACTATTTGATGTGCAATGGTTTTCTTATTTAGGTCCTCAGGCCCTCAACGCTGGTGGTTTTGGGTCTGAAACTTTGAGCTGATTATCTTCTGGATTTCAAAACTTTGGGGCTTGAAATGAAGCACTTACATCTGTGAATAGGTACAGGGAGAAGGAATTTGGGTTTGGAGTTGCTGAAGGACTGCTCCTCACACTGCTGCTGCTGCTTTTACCCTCTCAAGGAGAGAAGACAAATCTGCATTCCACATCCTTTGTACATCCTTCTGTTCCTATTGCTCTGGATGAAGTGAGCTCTGTGGAGTTTAAAAGAGGATGAACATGGGAAATGGAAGCTGAGAAAGGCAGAAAGGTTTTTCCTGTTGTGGAAGGCTCTTCCAGGGGATCAGCACCTCCTGGATAAGAAGGCATCAGCCAACATGAGCATCTCTCAGAGCTCTGGCCAGGAGAGATCAGCAGAGCTTGACTGCAGGGACAACTGAGACAGCCCCTGCATTAAATCAGCCTCACAAAATAAGTAGAAACTGCCTCAGAATGTCCCCATCAAAGCCTAATTATCTGCTGACTTCTTAGACATGAGAGAATTTTCTTTGTCTATTTAATTTCATGCTTATCATCAAACTAGTCATTAAATAGCTGAGTATTAGGGGAAAAATGCAAAGCTTTCTGGTCTGTCTTGTTTAATCCTTCAGCCCCTCCCTTCCCTCCTCCCCGTCCCACTTTCTCTCCTGCACAGTCAGGGAGAGGGGAGGGCAGGCAGGGTGTCCTGCTGGGCACCTCTGGGTCCTGGTCTCCAGGTGGGCAGGGTGTGGGAGTCCTGGGAAAGGCTGGGATGGAAAATCCCCCAGTTCCATGCCAGGGCTCAGCTCTGGCTGCTGGCAATTTGGACTTGGCATCCCATGGGATGTAGCAGAGGTGCAGAAGCCACTAAGACTGGAATGAGACCCAGAGGTCTGATCATTATGAGGAAAATGAATTGTCTGTGAGTCAGGTGAATCATTTAAAACAGAACCAAAATGATTGAACAGCAAATGGTGCTGGACTTTCCTGTCTCATAACATATTAGTGGGGGACATTACATGAAATTGGAAAATAAAAAATTGTCACTCACTGGAAGGCTTTTGTATGTTGGATGAATCAAGGATGTGGAATTGCTGCTTTGGGCCATATTTGAAATCAGGAACATAGAAGCATTTAAGCAGAGATTGGCTGCTTAAACTGATGCCAGCCCTGTCCCACTGGGATGAGCTCCTGCTTTAGGTCTCGGCTGCTCTGCAGCTGGGCTGTGCAGGGAGCAGGACAGGGCTGAGCCTGCAGCAGCTTTCTGCAGCCTGCCTGAAAAGCCTTCTTCTGGCCAGGGCAGGGTTTTGGCTTAGCTAACCCAGGGCACACCCAAAGAGGCAATTCCCAGCTTCAGAAGGATTTGTGGCAGTGTCCTGTCTGCTTCTCCAGTGCAATGTCTTCCCTTCAGAGGGGACATCACTGTCCAACCAGCCTATACAGCAAGACAATCCCATCCAAAATACCCTTGATTAAGTGTTTTGCCTTGATGCCAATTCCTGCTTTCAGCACTTTGGTTTCTAACGTCCAGGAGGAACCATTCTCTAGCAGCAGCCTCCAAGCTGTAAACTTTTGACCTGAGCTAATTACTGAATTCACTTTATAGAAGTAATGAGGTTCTGAGCCTCTGCAATGCCTTGGAGGCTCTGCAGAGTCCGAGCCAAAACCTGAGCTCCCTAATCAGTTCTGACTCTGGTTTTTTTATTCATTTACCGAGTGCCCCGAGGCACTGCCGCTCCTTGAGCTCCCTGGGAGGAGCTGCAGTGCTGCTCTCCCCAGTCTGCAACTGGGCAAAACATCCAAGTCAGGGCTCAGGTGCACTCAGCACCTCAGTGATGAGAGGAGGAGACTCCAGCGGGGACCAGTGGTCAGAGCAGCAGGGCCAGGAGAGTTGTGCCCAAGTCTTTCCTCAAATCTGCTTTTGGGCAGCTGGGATCTGCTCCTTCTGCCTCAAAACCTCCAAGAAAGAAACTGATGGAACTATTCTATGTGTGGGAGAGCACTTGGATAGCTGTGGGCAGTGTAATGATGAGAGCAGGGGAGGTGTGTCTGTCCAGGACCATTCATGGACATGGGCAGCAGGAGCACAGCAGGAGCAGGCAGTGGGAACCCTGCAGAGATGTTCCTGTGCTCTGCTTGTGAAATCTCATCTCCCTCACTTGGCTGAGTTCTTCCCACCCAGCACAGGCAGGCCTTAACCAGCAATGCAAAACTAAGAAGTTGTGGATGCCCCCTCCCTGGATCTGTTCAAGGCCAGGTTGGATGGGGCTTGGAGCAATCTGGATTTTTCCTGCTGGAAGGTGTCAGTACCCATGGCAGGGGATTGGAACTAGATGAGCTTAAAGGTCTCTTCCAACCCAAACAATTCTGTGATTCTATGACTCTGTGATTCTGCCTTTCCCTGGGAACATTCAGGAGCTGTCAGCAGCTGAAGAGCTGGCAACCTGAGCTGAACTCCTCAGCCCCAGGCCCACCACTGGTCTCCAGCTGCTCACAGAGATGATGGTCCCAGCTTCCCCTCTCAAAGGCTTCCCCTGCCCTTGTGCTTGCTCTGTTTGTCCCTCTCTCTCACAGGGCTGACACTGGGGAGAAGGTGACTGTGTCACCTAGGTGAGGACACTGCTGACCAGCTCCACCTCCAGCCCAGCAGCCTCCCCCCCCTGGGGCTGTGTGGCAAGAGGAACATCCCCACTTCCCCAGATGGGAATGGAGAAGGGAAGGTGTGCTGTCCCTGGCCCCCTCCTGACCAGGCATGAATGGTTCTGCAGGCAGATGTGGCCTCCTGAAGCCAAGCCAGCTGTGCTGCCATGGGGGGCTCCTGCTGAGCCTCACTGAGCCTCATCCGTGGGCAGTGGGGGACCCCAAGGTGAGCTCTGCCCCACAGGGGGAGCTCAGGGTGAGTTCCACTTCATGCTGAGCAGTGGGGGACCCCCGACTCAATCACCCCCAGCCACATCCTGCCTGCTCATGGCAGAGCCCAGGCAGACAGAGCTTGCTTTGCCAGGCCCCTCTGTGCCCAGCCCTGAGCAGTGTCAGTGGGGCACAGGGAAGGCAGAGCTGCCGGAGTGCAGGAGTGGCCCTGCTGTGCTGCAGACCCCGGGGAGGGAGCGCTGGCTGGAGCAGGGACAGGGATTTACATTGCAAATCCACACGAGGCTGAGCTCGAGCACCCGGGGGCAGCACAGTCATTATTGTAGTCCTGGCAAACCCAGCTCTCCCTGCTGAGGGTGATGTGCCTGGTGATTACATAAATTGGCAAATTTCTTTCTGCTGTTCCTCTGTCTCCCTTCAGACAGAGGGTTGGTGATTCAAAGTGGGGACTTTGTGAGCATCCTTGTGTTCAGCCTGACAACTCAGATAATGGCATTTATCACACAGGTTTGAGGCATCACCTCACTTGACACAGGCCAGAGGAATTAATCTGCAATGCACATGATAAGATATTTTTCTTTTGAGTATAAAAATTCAGTAAAAATGTGATAGTTCTAATTTTAGCTCATAGCCATGCAAGTGAAGGTTGTGGCATCTGAAGTGCTCAAAATTTCAGTGTTTTAAACAGCTGTAGCAGAAAAGTAAAGTGATGGGGGAAGCAAGAGTGGTTCTCCCAACTGGCTCGTGCTATGGACACTGGAAAAGGGTATTGGCAGGTGGAAATGCACCAAAGTCTTTTACCATCAGTGGAGATGGGCTGATTTTGCATCACTTGCTGTGAACAAAGAATTTACTTGGTTTGGAGGCTGCAGGGAAGTGATCCAGAAAAATCTGTGACTGGACGGGTAGGGATAAGCTGTGAGTGCCTGTTACCAACACACATTCATTATATTCTACAATAATATAATTATAGCATATAATTTCATAATATTATATTTTTTATAATTCATCAAATCGTCCAGTGGGAGTTAAAACTTTATCTTGGAGAATTCAGATCCACAAGGATAGTAAACTATAGCCAGTTCAGTGGTGGATGTGGCCAACAGAGAGCATTCTTGAATTTCAGATTCTTTTCCAAAAATAAGAAGAAAAAATGATAAGAACTAAGTTTAAAAAAATGAATGTCTTCATGACACATGGTCACTTTGCTGACAGTGGAGCTGTCCTGGCTGTGGGCAGCATGACCAGAGGGGTGAGCACACCTGAGGAGATTCAGGACACATTGGTTTAGCAAGGACTAAAGTGATTGTGGGATAATCCAAAACACTTGGAGAGAGCAGCAAATCCTGGAGCTCTTGTGCCACCTCTGCTGTCCCTTCCTGCTGCATCATCACGCTTGGGGCAGTGGGACAGCGTTGGCAGACTTGAAGGAGCAATAAAGGAAATCCATTTCATTAAAACAGGGAAGAGTGGCAGATGTAATTTTGCAGATTTCATTCGGTGTTAAACCCAGCTGCCCTGCAGTGGGGCAGATAAAACCCTGCTGCCAGTGGAATCAGTGACTGGAGTGGGCAATGCAACTGGACCTGGGAGGAGTCTGAAGGGCGAGGTAAGAGGCACAAGGCCTGCTGCTGGAAGTAGATTTTTTTGTGATTAGACCATTTAGTCTGGTCAGAAAAAGCAGATAAGCTCTAGGGGAAACAAGCCCTTCTGTGAATTAGAAATAGAAGCAGCAAATTGACAGATGGCTCAGGATAGCAGGAGCAGTGCAGCAGGGCCAGCTAATCACTGCAGATAAGATCTCCCACACAGGCAGGCTCCAGCCCCTGCTGTGGCACCGTCCCTGTCCCTGCAGAAGGCCCAGCAGGTGGGGAAAAGCCACCACACCAAGGAGTGACCTCATGTCCCAGGGGACCTGTGCAGCTCCAGCTGTGGCAGCAGCTCCAGCTGTGGCAGCTGCCAAGGAGGCTGAACCAAACCTCTGCCAACAACACTCCTCAGCCTCTCATGGGAGCCTCAGTCTTAGGGAATAGAAATGAGACACAATCTGCCTCTCCATCCCTTGGCAGGTGTTTTCCAGCCCCAAGGAAATACAATTCATGTTACCCATAGGTACCAAAAGCATCTCGTGAGAAGATGGCAAAATTAAATTCCTGAGGAAGGAGTTTGTAAAAGCACCAGGAAAGTCAGTGCTAGAGCTGGATCTTCTCTTCAGTGGGGTGTGGTGGGTACTGTGTGGGAGCTTGGTAAAGAGATCACCTCCAAAGGGATCCCTGTCTCCAACTGTGCATTCCTGAGTGCCACTGCAGTCCAGAGCTTCCTGGGCTATCTGAAACTCCTGGAACCCCTCTCACAGAGCACCTGACTTACCTGAGTGCTGGGAAATGGCCTGGAAAGCACCACCCTGCTGTGGTTACACTGAGCAACACCAGGCTGGCTGCTATGGACTCACAGGAGTTGTCCAGAGCCACTGTGGCTGCTCCATCCCTGGAAGTGTCCAAGGCCAGTCTGGGGCTTGGAGCATCCTGGGATAGTGGAAGGAGTCCCTGCCCATGGCAGGGAGTGGGACTGGATGGGCTTTAAGGTTCCCTCCCACCCATCCTGGGATCCCATGGGTCTGCGACTCCGGCACAAGCAGCTGGACTGAATGGCAAATTCCATCTTTTGTGCCTCCATCCCACACTGTCCCCACACTTTCTCCTGGTCTCCATTAGCACAAGAGCCTTGGGAAGGTTTTGTTCAGATTACTGGGGAAGGTTTTAGGAAAATTCCTCTATGACATTCTTGAGAAAACTCTCCCCCTCACCGGCAGACAATCCTATTTCCCCTCCTGGGGGACTCTGGCTGGATTGACAGGAGACCACATCCATCCTGTGGGTGCCTGCAGCTCCCGGGGCTCTTTGTGTCAGGCTGCTTTAACAACAAGCAGAGCACAGCCCTGCAGCATCCCAGCCAGCCAGGGAGACACGGGGAGAGGGACCCGGCACCGCCAGCTCCTCATGCCTGGATCACCCTGTGGATGAAACACAGATGAAAACTATTTCCCCCCCCTTTTTTTTTTTCATTTTAAGATTCCTCCATATTGACCAAATGTGAGTATGAGCAGATTGACATCCAGATTTGACTTGGGAAGCAGTTCAGCATTAACCTATTAAGCTAATGAATGCCAGTTATCCAGATTGGTTTGCCAAAATTAGACCCAGGAAATGGCTGTTTATTCAGTAGGAAAGAGAACATAAAAGATCTGCCCCTAAAATTTCCCACAGCAGCTGATGATGTTGTCTAATTCTGATGGAATTCTTAACCTGACACATTTCAGAGGGACTGACTGTCAGGGAACTGACCCCTGGAAAAATCAGGGTAATGGCACCTGGTTTTGCTCACAGATTTTAAGATTTTCCTAGGTAAGTGTTACATCCAGGCCAGGGTTAATAGTGCCCAGACAGAATCTGCCCCAATACATTTATGTATCAAATAGGGTTGACCAGTAAATAAACTCAAAAGATTTTCAAAGCCAGAGCTTTTAATGCTGAAACTCAGAGATTTCTGTGGGATTTGGGATTGAGGGGGAAATGCCATTTCAGTTGAAGGCAGCTGAGGCTCCTAACAGATTCCTGATGCTGGGCAAAAGGAAGGAGTAGTGGCAGGATTATTGGAATTTCATTTGTTCACTGTCTGGGGAATGCAATGTAATTTCTTGCCCCTTCTGCCTCCTTGTCTCTGTTGGAGAAAGCTCTTTGCTCCTGTTTCCTGAAGTTCATTGATAAGGTCAAACAGGCAGGATCAGCAGGGAAAAGGCACGAGGAACTCAGTCCTGCATGGAGAACTGAGTCGTGTTTAATCATTATTATGATAATATAACATTTATAGTGCACTGGAGGCGTGGGGCTACCAACAGAGCCATGCAGTGCCTGCATAAAAAAATCCATCAAGGTCAGTTTTTCACCTCTAGCAGCCCTGTGTGGCTGCCACGAGGGAAGGATGAACATATGAGGAAAATGTACTTGCCCAGGATATTCTTCAAAGCTCCAGCCATTTGTGTCTCAAAGATCCCTCAGGCTGGGGGATGCTGCAGCGTTCCTCACCACTGGGTATATTTTTGTTTTTCCTCCTATTCCTATTTCTGCCATATTTCCCTGGCATCATTACAGAAGGGAGAGAGGGAGTGAAATCGCAGAGATGCTCCTTGACTCCTTCTTCCCTTGGCCTGGCCTTCCCCATCCTTTCCATATCCCTCTGCCTGGGATATTTATGCAGAAAGAAATGATGGTCTGAGCATTTGTGACTCTCACAGCCACAGATGAGTCTCAAAACTGACTGACAGTCGTGCAGAAACGCTCCTAATTTGGGAAGATGAGCAGGAAGGTGCAATGTGCCTTTAAAAAGCTCCTTGCCCAGGGAGATCTGGGTCCAGCACATCACCCAAGAGCCCGAGAAATTTGATAGATGAGCCTCCAACATTCTTGTCATGTCTCCCCTTCTCGTTTTGC
Source organism: Notiomystis cincta (assembly GCA_013398075.1). Lineage (NCBI taxonomy): Eukaryota > Metazoa > Chordata > Aves > Passeriformes > Notiomystidae > Notiomystis > Notiomystis cincta. The sequence goes on along the minus strand of VZRX01008979.1, from coordinate 51,224 downwards.
CCCCTTCCCCAGGCTGGAAGTGCTGAGAGGCGTGCTGTGAGGTCTGCCTTGTGTCCAGGAGCCTGTCAGAGCTGGGACAGGCAGCCCATGGCCTGCAGCTGGACTCAGAGGAGTCTCCATCAAGCACTCATCCCAACGTCTCTCCCGGGTGGAATGCCCTGGGGTTCGGCACTCCTTTGTTTTGAAAGCCACAGTTATTTGTATCAGCAAAGCATGCAAAGAGTGCCCCAAAAAGAGAGGGAGGGGGAAGAGAAAGAGGGAGGGGGGCAGAGAGTTTCTGTGCCGGATGGGATCATGCTCAGGGAAACAGGGAGAGATGCATTTTTGGGGTCTGGTATTAAACAGAGCATCAGTGTTTTCGGAGAGAGCCCCGAGTCCCATGGCTGTGAGGGGGACTTGGGCTGGTGCAGGCAGAGCAAGGGAGACCCTGTGAGGATCCAGCTCTTCCTTGGGTGCTGCTTCACAAGGCAGAGGAGAGCAATGGGGAACACAGCAATGGGCTTTGAATGCATGTGGGGTTTGGAGATTGTGTGATAGAGAAAACCCCCCAGTTGGGTTTCTGGGAGAGCAGGGAATATGAAATCCTTTTTCTCCAGTAGATGCTACACAGGAATGACCTGGGGACATGAGAGACAGTGATAAGTGACTCTCTCCATCCCCTTTTATCCTGTTTACAATACAGAGGCTTTCCTTGAACAAAACCCTTTTTTTCCTCCCCATGCTCCTGGCTGTTGTGTCTAAATGAGCCAATTTGCTGAAGGACTCCTCCTGGAAGGACTTGAAGTCTAACAAGAACAGACGCTGCGTTGCAGCATGTTGTTTCTGGCAAAAATCAATTTCTTCACAAAAGAACAGAAATCTCTTCTTGTATTTCAGTGCTTGCCATTTCATCAGGGCTCCTGTGATACCTCTCACAGCCTTGGCCAGGAGGGAAATCCCAGGGTCTATTTCCATCCAACCTGTTTCCAGAAAGTGTTTGAAAATGGGGTCTAATGGCTCAGGGAAGGGAGAGCAAAGGACAGGAGAGAATGTGTTTGTTAGTGCTGCAGTTAATGGTTTTGTTGATATGCTGTTTATCCTTGGGCTGATGTGATTTCTGGGGCTTGAGTTGCTGTTTGACATCCAGGGGATAATCTCTTGCCAGAGGCCTGGCTGGCTGCATGGCAGGGCAGGGCAGACTGAGTTTGATGCATCATCTGAGACGCAAGAGATGGACCCACAGGGACAGAATCTCTCATTAATTAAAGATGTGTTGTTGTTTCCCTCTTTTGTATCTGTGTGGTGCTCAGGGATGTGTTCTCCTGTGACAAGGCTGCATTCTTCAGGTGCTCACCCTGAACTGCAAATGAGCAACAACAGAAAGAACCCAACACTCTGGAGACTGCTCCAGCCTCCAGGTTTCCCAATTTGCCCAGTCTCACATCAGGAGGTGTCTGCCTTCAGCTTCTCCACTTCTGAAAATAATTTCTCACTTCTCCTCCAACATTTGTCATCCTTCAGTAGCCTGAATTTTTGCTGTACAGTTATTTAGGTTTTGCCTAAGTGAAGTGCAGGACAAGGCTGAGGTTGCTGAAGAGAGTTAAGGATTTAAATCAGTATATTTTTTTCAACTGTATTAGAGCATTTTATCTGGATGGACCCAGTTTAAGACATTATTCTTGTTGATAGAGGTGGGACACGCAGCACAAACCCAGAAAAAGGCAGAATCAGCCCAACCTCAGGGAGAATTCAAAGCCTGAGGAACAAGTATAAAATGACAACATTTAACAGAGGGAAGAAATAGTGGAGAAGGAGAGAGCTGAGTGCTTGTCTGGGCCACGAGGGCAGAGGCTACAGATTTTAACTGACTGATCTCATGGTACAGAGTTGAATGCTTTACAGAATACAAGCCTTTCCCAATTTTTTCCAGTTAAGCTCTTATCAGCATGAAGTTACATTTGTTGACAAGAACTATTTTCCATTAAACCACAGTGACAAGACAGAGTTATGGTCCTAATTTGAGCTTTTTAATCAATCAGTGTTTGTACCTGTGCCTCTGCTGCCCTAACTGGGCTATACCTCCCGACCACGTGTTGTTTTTTTTATAATCCACCTTCTTGCTTTTCTCATGAAGTTAAAAGGTGAGTGAGAGGAGTTCAGGTGGCTCAGCAGACTCTGACCATAAAGATACTGGGTTTTGTAGCCCAGTACATGCAAGGAAGAGTTGTGGCTTTGACTGTGGTGGTCCAGACAATGAAGAGTGAACTGAGAAGCAGTCTCTCATCCAGCTCCAGAGCAAGGCTCTGTGAGACAGGACAGGGACCTGCAGCTCCATCATGAATGGGTGACCTCCTGCTGGAGAGAATTTAGTGCATCTCTAAGTAGGGGGAAAACCCAGGACTATTAAGAAAGCAAATTTGCAGGACGAATACCCTGAACTGCCCATGATCACGTGTGAACAAATCTGTGAAGTGCAGGCAGTTGTCTGGCAATGAAACACTGAACAGGACAGCAAGGCACGGTGCAGGTCAGGTGTAATGGTGATGAAAGAGCAGGAAGAGCTGTTTTAGAAGGGATACTTGGATGTAGGATTCATCCTGCAAGGAATGCTCAGGATCTGCACCTCCGGGTGTGTTGGTCACCTGGACTTCTAGAGGTGACCTGACCTCTGGAGGTCCCACCTGCAGTGTCCAGCCCCTCTCGGCATCGGGAGGATGTGGAGCTGCTCGGGGGGGAGGCCATGGAGCTGCTCCAACAGCTGGGGCCCCTCTGCTCTGGAGTCAGGCTGGGAGAGCTGGAGGTGTTTACCTGGAGAGGAGAAGCTCCAGGGACACCTCAGAGCCCCTTGCAGGGCCTAAAGGGGCTCCAGGAGAGCTGGAGAGGGACTGGGGACAAGGGATGGAGGGACAGGACACAGGGAATGGCTTCCTACTGCCAGAGGACAGGGATGGATGGGATATTGGGAAGGAATTGTTCCCTGTGAGGGTGGGTAGGCCCTGGCACAGGTGCCCAGAGAAGCTGCGGCTGCCCCTGGATCCCTGGCAGTGTCCAAGGCCAGGGCTTGGAGCACCCTGGGCAGCGGAAGGTGTCGGTGCCCATGGCAGGGTACAGTGGCACTGAACCATGAATCAATTCCACGCTCCCGAGCAGGGTATTGCGGTTCCGCGACCCCAGGCGGCTCTCGCAGCTGACACCACCTTCGCTGATCGCGCCGGAGGCTGCAGCCGCCGTCTCGGGCGCTGCAGCCGGAGGCAGTCACGCAGCGACTTGTGTGGGAAGGGCCGCCCGGCCCCTCATGGCTCCTCATGGTCCTCATGGCTCCTCATAGCTCCTCATAGCTGCTCCCGGTCCCTCCCGGCCTCTTACGGTCCCTCCGGCCCCTCACGGCCCCGCCCGGCCCCTCATGGCTCCTCCCGGTCCCGCCTCGCCCCC
>VZRX01008979.1:29603-47136 GCA_013398075.1 Notiomystis cincta | reverse complement strand
GTGAGGGGCTGTACCCGCACACCGGGTGCGTGAGGGGCTGTACCCGCACACCGGGTGTGTGAGGGGCTGTACCCGCACACCGGGTGCGTGAGGAGCTGTACCCGCACACCGATTGTGTGAGGGGCTGTACCCGCACACCGAGTGTGCGAGGGGCTGTACCCACACACCGAGTGTGCGAGGGGCTGTACCCACACACCGAGTGCGTGAGGGGCTGTACCCGCACACCGGGTGTGTGAGGGGCTGTACCCGCACACCGAGTGCGTGAGGGGCTGTACCCGCACACCGGGTGCGTGAGGGGCTGTACCCGCACACCGGGTGTGTGAGGGGCTGTACCCGCACACCGGGTGTGTGAGGGGCTGTACCCGCACACCGAGTGCGTGAGGGGCTGTACCCGCACACCGGGTGTGTGAGGGGCTGTACCCGCACACCGGGTGTGCGAGCCCGGGCTGTGAGGGGCGCGGCCCGGGCCGGGTGTGCGGGAGCCCGGGGCCGACACCCCGCGGATCTCAGCGGCCCTGGAAAGCGTTTCCCCACAAAAGTCCATCCCGGAGCAGAGCCCCGGCCCCCGCGTGTGCCACGTCAGCCCCGAGGGCTCGGCCGGCCCGGGGCACCGGGCACGGGGATTCCCGGTTGTTGGCGTAGATTTATTTAAAGCACGCCCGGTTATAAGGATTCCTGCGGTTTGAGGGGTCCGCCTGCCGCAGTTCAAACCAGCTCTGGAGGCGTGTGGCTCCGTGAGGATAAATCCCACATTTCACAGATAATCTAGGGAGGTCTGGAGAGGGAGGAGTGGTGTGGGAATTGCAAAATAAGGCGTTTTGTTGCTATTCCATATGGAATAACTCTCGGGAAAGGGGCCAAAGGACACAGCTTACACAATATTCTGAATTTCCATGGTAATTTGCTTCTTTGTGGAGCTCTGTTAAGGGATGTGGGGTGGTAAGAGACTTGAATTGAATCTTGTATGGAATCATCATTTCTCTACCACGGAATAATGATACAGAGTGACCCTGTTGGGAAGAACAGGACATCTTGATGGAGATCTGGAAATGCAGGAATGCAGCAGCAGCAGCTGTGGATATGAGCACTGCTCTTGTCCTGTTCCCACTTCCATAGTGCCTTATTTTGTGATCATCAGATGGTTCAGGTTGGGAGGGACCTTAAAGCCCATCCAGTTCCAGAAGAATTTAACAACCATCAGTATTTTTTTCTTTTGTTTTCCTTTGCCACTGTGTGTCCAGCCACAGTAATTGTTTTCTTATAATTATAAGCTTTTAATTTCACTTGGTGCCTGTGAATTCACATGTTGTGAGACAGTGAAAATCATTCCTTATTCACCTTCACCTCTTGGTGTGTCCCCACTGTCATCTCCAGACCAGGCTGAACAGCTGTTTCTTGTCAAAAAGCTGTTCTGTGCTTTTCATGATCTCAACCTTGATTTCTGCTTTTAACCAAAGTTCCTTTGTAGGTGGATATGAAGTGAGAGCACAGCCTGGCTCCTGCTGAAGACCTGGGCTGGTGATCAGGGCTGGGCTGTCTGCTCTGAGTTGCTGATTCCTGTGCTGTTCTGAAAAGTGCATTTCAGTAAAAGAAGCTGTAAAGGGAGGGGCTGAGAGATGATTTTATGGCTGTTACCTGACTTGTCTGTTCATTTTCTCTTCATCTCCTGACAGGCAGGTCCATGAGGTCCAGTCCTACATGGGGCGTCTGGAGACGTCAGACAAAGACTCAGTGCACTGTAAGGAGAGAGGGAGGGAGGGAGGGAGGTTGATTTAGTTTGCATCTTTAACCTTGTATGCCTTCTCATTAAATTTACTGTCATTTTTGGAACAAATCTAGCTCCTGAGTCATTGTGATCAGCTGCTGAGACACATCACCAATTCTGAATGCATTGAAATCATTTTAGTGATTATCTTCGATAAGGGGATGTTTTGTATGAGGACAGAGCAGAAAAGACAGGACAAAAATTTATTTCATCTTCCCCATTTTAATCCTTTAACTGACACAGAGGGCTTGCTGTGGATGCTTTTTAATGTCATGGTAGATTTTTGGGGCTGTTAGATTTTGGAACTCGTGTCTGTGCAGGCCTTCAGCACAAACAGATCAAACCCCCCACATCAATGCACTCATGGAGGTTTTTGAACACCTTGAATTAATGAACAGCTTGGCATGGACAGAACTGCAGACTGAGAGCATCTCTGGGCTGGCCTGTTAGAAGCTCAGAAAGCTGAGAGATGTGACTGTGCCTGCCCTGCTGTGTTGTTATTCCCTCAGCATCCACCAACTGGCAGCTTTCCCCTAAAGATGCTCAGTGCAGTTTCTGGGGAGAGTGCTGAGATTTTGTGTGCAGGAACTTAAGCAGGATGATCCTGATAATTCCTGCTGCACCAGAGTCAGAACCTGTAATTCCACCTGCTTATGGGAATTGTGTAGAACCATTAGGCCTGAAATTGCCTCAGTAAATTTGGACTATAACCCTGTGCTCATAAATGACTGTAATAGTAAGATGCTCTGATATGTGTGGCAGGACTTTTTACCCCAGTGCAGAATTGGCACATGTATTTTGGACCTGTATTTGAACCCTTAATTCCTGCATGAGTCACTAATAATGGGTTTCAGCAGGAACTTCTGAGGTGAAAGGACACTGGGTTGACTGGATGCATTTCTGCACATATTCACTGGCTTACCTTAAACACATTTGTGGAGCATGACTGGGCTGTAGAAAGGGCTCTGATAAATTTCCTGTCAAAAATAGGAACTTGGTAATTCTGGTTGTAGTTTTTGTGGTGGTTGTACTACTCCTTCTACAATGCCAGACCTCCCAGACTGCTGTTCACTGGGGGTGATTTGGAAAGTCCTGAAAATCAGTTTAATTTGCCATTTTGCTTCTGTTGCTTGAGACCATTTCAAGAGATAGGATTATTTAGTTTGCATAGTTTATAAATGACATAATGAATAAATATATAAGTGAATAAAAAATAATAAATGAATAAATGAATGTATCTATTTCTCTATGATGATACAGATAGTGCTCTAGATATTAGTGTGTATTTCAGAATTTATGGAAAACAGGATTATTGATGGTTCAAGAGCAGGAATAGGGGCCAGGAAATCAGACTTGGAGTTTGCCTTTTCCAACTCTGAGCAAATTTCTTTTCTTGCTCAGAAAAGTGTGCAGTGGTGTAGTTTGGTCTGACAGGAGCTGCTGTACCTGACTGTCTGCTGCCCCGTGTTGAGTTCAGCTGCAGTGAATGGTGGAGAGGTGGGTTAGGACAGTTTGGTTGATTTGTCTGTGGGTGAGTCAGTCACTCTTTGGCTGTGTGAGATCCAGGGGCACAGATGAGGTCCTGTGTGCTCTTTGCTTTTTTGGGAAGTCCTGGTGTCTGGAGTGGTTGGCAGGTGGTTGATGATGTTTCTCTGTGTTCTTGTGGCAGCAAATCCTGCTGAGGGAGTGGGAAGGGGCTGCAGGGGGAATGTGGGGGCTTGAAATCCAGTTCATGGAGCTGATGGGGAAAGAGGCTCAGGTGTCTGCAAAGAGCAGGGGCTTTCCTAGCTTCATTCTCAGAGGAGGAGGGAAAGGTGAGAGATACTGAGCTAAAGAAGTGACATTTCATGATATTTATAGTTGTCAGTTACCTGATTATTTTCATCCAGTAAGGATTTGCATCTGTCAGGTTTTACATACTGCTTTGAATGCTTTTGAGCATTTGCCTTCATCAGATTGCAGTTGTCTAATTCAAGTCATATCCTGTTTATTTCCTTGCAGTGGTAGAAAATGAGATTCAGGCAAGAATAGACAACATATTCAGCAACTTGGAACGTCTGGAAATCCTGTCCAGCAAAGAACCTCCCAACAAGAGGCAGAATGCCAAACTGTGAGTTCACTGTTTTGCTGTGATTGTGCAGGGTAATCTTTGTAATTATTTTAATTAAATTTATTGAAGCCCTTTGCCTTTTGATTTGTGTGAAATCTTTATACTTTGCATAACTGATCTCTGTGCGCTACAGAAGCAAAATTGAGGCACAGAGGCAAAATTGCTTTACTGTGTTTAACCACAGGATCAGGAGAATCATTAAGGTTGGAAAAGGCCACAAAGATCATCAAGTCCAGACTGGTGTTGCAGCTGGATTCATGACTCTGTTCTCAGATGAGCAGAACATGCACTTGGATGCTCTCTCTGCTCTCTGTCACTTGCTTTTAATGGCATTTATGCAGGTAGAGAGTAAAATTCCTTCAGTTGGTGACATTTTCTCTGGGCCATTTTCCAAGCTGTTGGTGACTGAAATAAACAGGTTTCTAAGTGAGCAATAGTTTGAGTGGGAGGTTGGACCACAGGCATCAGGACTTGCTATTCTTAATTATGTGACTCAGTTATTAATGTTTAGTCCAAAATGCCCTTGTAAGATAGTAGAGGTGGATTCCATATCACCTGCATTAAAGAAAGAGCTCAGTATCTGAAATAGTCATTGATTTCTTTATAGAATCATGGAATGATTTGGGTTGGAAAGGGCCTTAAAGATCAGTTTCAACCCCTGCCATGGGAAGGAACACCTTCCACTAGACCACTGTAGTCTGGTGATCAAACATTAAACTTTATCAATCATTTAATCAGGGCCAGTGGAGTTCTGGACATGATTTGTTTTAGCCCAGTGGAGATGTCTGAGATGTCTCCTATATTCTTCACTGGCTTTTAAGGTCCTTTCAATAAACCCTCAAATTTAAGAACATGGTGCTAATTAAGGAAACTGGAAAGCTTCATCTTTTATGTGAAGAGGGTCATAAAACAGAACCTGTACAAATCCTACCACCTTTCCAAATCTGTGTTAAACAAGGAACAGAAACAGTTATATAACTCCTGAAGAGACAATCCATGGGACAGGATGTCCAAGACATCAGGAGTTCTGCTTCAGGTTCTGTCATTAGCCTGGGGGCTAAATAATTGATGAAAATGAATGATCACCTGTGCAATAATCACCTGTGTAGTAGAAAAATGAGGCAGGGAAGATGTAGGTGTGGAATTTCAGCCTGGCACTGCACAGTAGAACCCCTCATTCCTCGTTACTCACCACTGTTAATTCACGACTCTCCTTTGCTCGTACCAAAGCACGAGGAAAGCAGGGTGGGTTTGTGTTGCTGGTCCTTTGCAGGCGAGTGGACCAGCTGAAATACGATGTGCAGCACCTGCAGACAGCCCTGAGGAACTTCCAGCACCGGCGGTACCTGCGCGAGCAGCAGGAGCGGCAGCGGGAGGAGCTGCTGGCCCGCACCTTCACCACCAACGTAAATATCCTGCTTGGCTCTGTGTGCTCCAGCAGCTCAGATCCCTCAGGCAGTCAGGCAGTCAGGCAGCATGTAAACAGGAGGCTGCTGGGAGTGTGAGTAAAGGGAGAGAAGAATCAAAATGCAGCTCTTGTGAGGAAAGCTGGGCTCTTAAGGCAGCAGGAAAATGCTCCAGAGCTGCTGCTCCTGTTTTATCCAGTGCAGTTTCACCTGGATTTACATAGCATTGTAAAAGGGTCAGTGAGGTAGGTACCAAAGTGTACATTTCACTTGGATTTATGTCAAGTGGCTGCCAAATCCTGAGAGCTGTGAAAAGCCTGACTTTTACACACCCTGCTGGCAGCAGGTGTCAGTAAACTTCAGTGTAGCCAAACACAAATCACACAGCTGGGACAAAGCGCTTGCTTTTTGCTTAGAAATGAGTCAAAAGTTTGTAATAACATGAATGTGTTTCACCTGTTCTTAGTTCCTTCACTGAGAAGTCCTCCCAGTGCAAATTCCTGGAGGAATTTTGCTCCAAATAATGCAGCTTTGCTTTTTTTGTTTGTTTGTTTGTGTGTGTGTGTTTGTTTGGTTTTTTTTTGGGGGTGTGTTTTTTTAATACTATTTAAATTTTTTTAAAAAATTCCCCTCTTTATCCCCTTTCTTTGTTAAAGGCATCTCACCTAACATTCATTATCTGTGTTGTCAGTCACTGTCAGGGCAAGAAAGAAAGAATATGAATCCTAATTAACTGAGATTTGGGCAGTTTGATGCATTTCTCAAAGCCTGCCATAAAGTTAATGTCTGGTATTTTGCTGGCTATTTCAAAATTATAAACAAGGTTTAAAAGAAACACTGCAATTTGTTGTTTTTGAACACTGTGGTGTCTCCCTGCAAGTATGGGCAAGTTCTCCTACAGGAAAATTTGCCCTTCAGAAATAAAAGATGTGTAAGTGGAACAGTTTTAAAGAGCAGTAGCAGGCTTACAGATCCAAAATATAGAGCAAATGGGTTATTTTCTCCTTCAGATGTTGAAAGGTACCTCAGATAAAAAAAAATACACAATTATTTTGTATTTCTTTTTAGCTTGCTAGAAAAGTGTGGCTTTAAAATAATCTTTTACTAGGAAGATGATTTATTTTTCAGTTATCATTACAGGTTTACACAGTTCCTATTTATGTACTCCCCTATTCTATTATAGTTGTGAGCTGAGTGTGTGAGTAAATCAGTGGAACATCCAGAACAGCTTTTGGAAGCTGTAGCAGTGTTCTGAACAGTTTGCTTAACTCAGAGTTAAAAATGGTCTTTATCTTTAAAGCCTTTCCTTGTACCTGGAGAAAATCACAAGCAGCAAAACAGAGCTGTGGTGCCATCTCATCTCCATCTCATCAAATCTCCTTCTCTGATTTTATTGCTGCCTTTTAAAAAAAACTTGCACAGAAGGGAAATCTGTTGGTTTGGAGGTTGTTAAATATCTGGAATAAGAGCCATTCACATGGAAATCTAATGTTAAATACTGAAATAAGAGCCATGCACATGGAAATCTAATGTTAAATACTGAAATAAGAGCCATGCACATGGAAATCTAAGTGCTTCTGCTCAGAGACTCGTGTGAACCTTGGTGCTGTGTTCACTGTGGGCCAGGGTTGTGTGTCCTGTCACAGCCCCTTCATCCAGGGCCTCTGAGGGCTCTGTCCCTGATTTTTCTTCTTCCACAGTGAGCAGAACTCCTGCCCAGGCAGGGCAACACCAGACCCTGGGTCCTCTGTGGCATTTCCAGGCCAACATTTGGGGGCTTTGTCAAAGAGTCTGTTCAGAGCACATTCTGCTGTTGTGTCACCTGCAGCTGCTGGGCACATGGAGGGTGTTCACCACCTCTGACTGTGAATTCTGCCTTGGGGTGGTTCGTGTTCTGAGTACCTGGAGCAGGTGGTCAGTGCTCCCAACACTTCCTCCTTATGTATCCCAGTTCCTGCTCTAAACCCTGTGGGAGCAGTGAGCTGTTTCCTTGCCCCTCTGGGTGGAGTGGTGTCCAGAGAGCAGTGACCTGGAGGCCTTTGGGTGATCCCATCCCTGCCCTCTTGTGCAATCCAGATTAGAGTTTTACCCTGTTATTTCCATTTCAAGATTCCTAGTTCCTAGTTGAGTGACTGCATCTTTTCTGGAAAAACATGAAAAATACTAAGTTTTAATATTTTTTTTTAAATAAGGCTCTGGGTAATGATTGAGCCAGAGCTCAGGGAACCAGGCCCTGTTTGCCCTCACTGCCAGAAATTTGCATTATTTTGTAAATGGTTAGAATGTCATCTCCAAACATTTTTTTCAGGCCTTTTGTTGCTCAGAAATGTGGTGTGAAATCTTCCACAAATTTTCCCTTGCAGTGATCAATGACTAAGCACCTTCTTGGTGTTTAACACCTTGTTAAACACTTTCTGTTAGCTTTGATGTTCTCTCCTGCAGTACCCTTTCCTACTGAGATTATAAAAATTCTGCTTTTGCTCTTTTCATCCTTGAGATCTCATTGCAGTTGAGCAGCTGCTCAGCTTTGCCTTTTGGCTTCCTCCCTGCCTTCTCTAAATGACTCTTCTCACTCAAATATCAATGTTATATTTAAAACCATTAAGAAGAGCAATGTGTAAGCTCAGTGCTCCCAGTGCAGTCGGGTTCTGGCCGTGTCTGCTGGTGCATGTTGTGTCTCTGAGTGAGCAGGTAACCGAGTCCCTGCTTTCCCCACAGGACTCTGACACCACCATCCCGATCGACGAAACCTTGCAGTTTAATGAATCCCTGCAGAGTGCCCACCGAGGCATGGATGAGCTTATTGGCAGTGGCACCAACATCCTGCAGGGCCTGAGGGACCAGAGAGTCACATTGAAGGTGGGGGCATCGTTTTTTACCAGAAAGACCCCACGTTTTTCTGTGTTTATGCTGATCAGGCTAAGTAAAAACCAATATATGTGTTGTTTCAGTACATTGCTCTGAGCTGAGGATGCTGGAAAGGCCCAAACTTCATTTAAACAACTTGAAATCTTTAAATTTTATCATCCTGTTAGTAATACACTTAAGATCTCTTGGGGCTGGCTGGCCTTCACCTGCAGGGCAGCATCTGGAGTGCTGAATGTTATGTTTCATTCCATTATGTTTGCTTTTCTTTGGTGGATTGTTTTCTTGTTCAGGTTCAGGAGGGGCAGTAGCTGGCTGGCAGGGATATGTTGTTTCAGATGAGCATCACTCAGAGCAGCCACAAAGCTGGTGTAGAGCACTTGTGGTTAAGATTAGTAACAAAGATAATGCACCTTAACAGTCCCTCCTTCCCTGCTGATAACAGCTGCATGTCTGCATGTCTCTTCATAGCAAATATTTATCTCTTATTTAAAGACTGCTCAAAGTGTGGTTAAATTTTGAGTGAAAAGCTCAAAGACACAAAAAAACTTTTTTGTAAAAAGTGTGTGGGGAGAAACTGGACTTGTGAAGAATGTGGGGAAATCCCTGTCTGTTGTATTCTTCTTCTGATGAGGATAATTACTGTTGTCAGTTTTGTTACACTGCTTTGTTTTGTGATGTATTTACCAGATTTAGGCATTTTTAATGACAAAAATCCCAGAGTTGGTCAGGTCTGTCACACCTGCAGCTCCTGGTGTGGCAGGCAGTGCAAGCCTGGTCAGCACTCCAGCTGGCTGATGGGGAGCTGAGCTGGCTGAGCACAGGCACCTTGCTGTCCTGATGCCAGAGTCCCAGGCTGCTGGTGTTCCCTGAGCCCTGCACAGGGTCCAAAGCATTATTTTGGGCTGCAGCTCCTTTGCTGCTCCCTAATCTGTGACCAGTCCCTGCACTCACAGATCTTACAGGGAGACATCAAAGCAGAGTTTAAAGCTGAGTTCTTTCCAAGATGAAGTTTAACTGGTTCAGGTCACTTGTTCACTGACCTGGTGAATATGGATTTGTTTTAGGACAAGGTCCTTTACTAGAAAAACCTTGAAGAAAACTCAGTGGGTAGTTCAGAGTTCATTGCAGAGGAACAGTGTTGCTGAGCAGTCTGGCCACAGGACTGGTAGGGAGAGGGGGGATTCTGCTGCCAGCTCATGAGGAAGAGGCTAGAAGGACTCATTACTAGTGCTGGGAGAGGACTGGGGGTTGTGAATGATTTTTGGAAAGAGCACCTTCCTTGAAGTTCTTGCATCCCTGAGAGGACTGTAGACATTTGTCCACCATGTGAGCACATGGATTGCCTTGGTGGCTGATGACACCTGGGGCATCCAACCATCAGTGTCTCTGTGCTGCACACAGGGAGTTGGGCTTGATTCTCCAAGATGGGAAGTCACTGATCCAAGGTAATCTCTGCTGAGGGACTGGATGAAGCACATGGATTCTGGAGGGTCCCTGAGAAGGAGGTGTATCCTGTCACAGGTCAGGAGAGCTCAACCACAGCTGGCCAGTGCCATAGAGGAGCCTGGCAGGACCTGGTGCCCTGCAGAGATGAGGAAATGCTGGTTCTTGGAGTAGCACCAGTCCTGCACAGCTGCTTTTGATGGCTGGCTGGCAGTGACTGCCTGGTTCCTGCTGGGTCTCCCTGGGCCTGCTGGCTCTCCTCCAGCCTTTGCCAGGCACGTGAGCTCTGGGCCAGCCCTGCAGCAGGGAATTGCTGAGTGTCTGTCCATGGCTGCTGATAGACACAGTCTGTGCTTTCAGGGCTGGCCTGGGTGTTCAGGGGGATGTTGCTTCTCTCTCGCAGGTGAGGAAATGTCTGTTCACATTCCTTTTCCCCTTACTCAGATTTTCTTACACTGACAGTCTTTGTTGCCTGAGAATATCTGGCAGAAGCAGCTGGTGTAGAGACAGCTTTCAAAGAGAGATGAATTAATGTGGAATCATGGAATATCCCATGTTGGAAGGGCTCCCCAAGGATCCTGGAGTCCAACTCCTGCCCTGCACAGACACCCCAGCAATCCCATCCTGTGTCTGAGAGCATTGTCCAAAATCTCCTGGACCTCTGGCAGCCTTGGGGCTTTGCCCATTCCCTGGGGAGCCTGGGCAGTGCCAGCACCCTCTGGGGGAAGATCCTTTTCCTGATAGCCAACCTAACCCTGCCCTGGCCCAGCTCCAGCTGTTCCCTGGGTCCTGTCCCTGTCACAGGGAGCAGAGATTGGAGCTGACCTTTGGGAGGAGTTGCAGACCCTACTGAGCTCTGCCCTCTGAACAACTGGCCTCAGCTGCTCCTCCTACATCCTCTCCAGACCTTTCCCCACCCTTTTGTCCCTCCTTTGAACACTAATAGCTTTATTATCTGTATTTGTGGATTTGGGGTATAAATAGACAGGTATGGAATGAGTATTCCCAGAACCGATCTGGTTGTAGAATTTCACTGTTGCATGACTGCAAGAAGTGAAGAATTTTCTCTATTGTTTGCTTTCATTTTAAAGCTTCATGTTTGGTTTCTGTTCTCCTAGCAAGGTTTGGTTTTGTTCTGAAGCAGAGTGAAAGAATTCTGCAGAGACAGGGAGGTGCTGAGCCTGAGAGCACTCTGCTGGGGGTTAATAGGAGCTGTGGGAAATGGAGAAAATGGATTATGTGGGACTAGTAGAGACACAACCTGACTTCAGTGAATGGCCTGAACTGCCTTGAACACAAGACACTGATGATGTAGTTTGGCATTGCTTTATGGACTGAGAAACTTTCGCATGTGGGTCTAATACAGTTCATCTAAATTTTGTCCTTGGAGAGCCTTCCTGATCTTGAGTCAGGTTAATACTCAAAACAGTTCCAAATTTTCACACTCTTCTGGCACCAAAGATAATGTGGACTGAAGGAGAGAGGCTGAAGTTTTTGTTTCAAAGCCAAAGCATAGAGTTGAGCAGTGACAGGAATCTGTGCTGTTGACCTGGCTCAGAGATGAACCCAGAGTTGCAGCATCCTGAAGTGGGGAGTTCTGTCAGGGACAGCCCAGATGTCACTGTCAGGGACTGTCCATTGTCCCTCCTGTTGCCCTGTGCACACGTGGGTGTGAGGAGGGTCCTGGCTGGTGTCTGGCTGGGGCTCAGTGCTCTGCCTGCCCACAGAGTCCAGCTTTCCTGGAAAGCTCCTGCTCACCTCCTGTGCCACTGAGACTCTGCAGCCCTGAGTCCTCTCTCTTCTCCCCACTCAGGGCAATGCCCACCCTGATCTGTGCCTGGAGCACATCTCTGTGCCTGTATTTTGTACTGTTTCCTCCAACCACTGCCCTGAAATAAAGCAGGAGGGTTCCTGTTGTGTTCCTGCTGCTGATGTAATGGTGGGATCCATATTCCTAATAGTACCAAGTGTCCTGCCTGCAGCACCCTGGGCTTTTCTGTGGAAAAGCAGGAAATGGCATTTATTACACATTTATCTGCCTTTTTTCTGCCATTTACCTTGCAAGTGTCTGGACCTTCTCAGTCTCTGTTGGTATGAACTGTACTTCAGCAAGGGGAGCTCTGCACAAAACCTTGGCTGGTCAGAGCTTGATGCTCTTTTTAGACTGTACCGGGAACAGGACCAGGAGAACTCTTACTGCTCTCTAAGGAGTGCATTTTTCTGAGACACTTTTTATCTTGTGGCTGTCCAGAACGATTGTTTTGTGTCTTTAACCACGTTCCTGTTCATGTGTCTGAATTAATTAGTCCATACATTAATTAGTCCATACACCCAGTTGTTCCCAGGGTCCTGTGGCCACTTCCTGGGAATGGTAGTGATGGTTGGCTGAGAGAAGTTCCATGGATTAGAATCCATCACTCACCACCCCTGATGAAATACTCTTGGACTGTGGAATAAGAAGGCTCAGAGCATGAGGGTGATTGTGTCTCTGCTGTGTTGTTGTCCCCAGGGCACTCACAAGAAGATCCTGGACGTTGCCAACATGCTGGGCCTGTCCAACACGGTGATGCGGCTGATCGAGAAACGCGCCTTCCAGGACAAGTTCCTCATGCTGGGGGGGATGGCCCTGACCTGCCTCATCATGTTCCTTGTTGTGCAGTACCTGACATGAGCTGCTGACCTCCTGCAAGAGGACTGTCTCCAGGACTGACTTTCCTCTGGTGCTGCTTTGGATGAGCCCTTCCTGTGGACTTCAGAGTTTACAAATCCCACTCGGACAGCGTCACATGGAAAGCACGTCAGGAAACGGATGTGTCTGGGGGAGGCTGTGCTTGAGAATGGCCCTGTGAAAACAACCCCTGGCTTTCACTGCTCTCCCCTCAAGCCTGCAGGTTTAACGGTCTGGTTAATAGGAAGCAGAAGTGAACACTGTGCCCAGCTGTAGCAAGGCAGGAATGTCCCTTTGGGCACACAGGGCTGGGAGGATGCAAAGGCACAGCCTAGGATACAGCAAGTCTTTCCTGTGCTGGCCAGCACTGACCTGACCCCTGTACTGTGCAGTGCAAGAACAGCACAGAGCATTTCACAGTGTTCATGGGCCTCAGTTCAACCTGTGAGACTGAGTGTGCAAAAAGAGCTGGGAAGTGAAGGGCTCCCATTGCGGTTCCATTTGCTTGGAGGAGGAGGATGTGTGGGGAAGGGTCTAAGAGCACAGTTCTAACCTCAGTTAACTTCACACACAGTATTAACCACACAGATCTCTCTGGTTTTGGCTGAAATGCTGCTCTGCTCATCTGAGGGATGTCCTTCTGCTTCCCAGAGGATGCTGAGTGCTGTGCTGCCTCCTGCTTCCACTGGGGATGCATGTCAGGCCTGTGGCATCTCCCTGGGCCTCCTGCCAAATTCAGCCTCCAAAACTGACATTTCTAATGCTGGAGCACAAAGGTTTGGGGAGCTGTGTTCATTTCCTGCAGTGCTGGTTGGGTTTGGGGCTCTTGAGCTGAAACTTCTGAGTGGATGGAGCAGGTGAGTCCCCCTGTACTCCCTGGAGGTGTGGGATTGTTCACAGAGCTGGAACAGGTTTTTCACACCAGAGGAATGGTGGGATCAGCACAACAGGCCTGGCACTGAAAATCAGCTTGGTCAGGGGAGTTTCCTCAAGTTTGTGCCTTGGGATGGTGATGTCCCCATCCTTGGGAAGGGTGTTCCCTGTGGTACCCTTTGGAGTTACTGTGAAGGACACTCAGATGTGTCACCTCCCGGGGGTGGTGCTGGCTGGGACTCATCTCCTTGGGGTCATTCCCTGTCTCAGTGAAACACTGGAGCTGTGAGATCCTCGTCTGAGTCCAGCACTGCTTTCCCTGCAGCCTGGGAGTGTCTGATAGAGGGGCCATCCTGGGATTTTGGGCTTCATCCATTTCAGTCACCTACAGATCTATTCCCATCCCAGTGTGTGGCAAGTCTGGAGCATTCCCTGATGTCTGACAGTGGCACAGATGTGTCATATCCAGATGATGTGGCCTCGTGCTGACAATTCCTTCCTTGTTGTGGGTCTATGGATTAGTATCTAATCACAAGTTTTACATTCTGTCCTCACTGCACTGAGCTTTGCTTTCATTATGTGGCCTGTTGCAAAATGGGAGAAAAGGTTTTAATAAATGAAAAAAATTCAGAAGGAATTCTAGGGAATATAGGCCATGAGACAGGGCCATGCTGGTGACCAGAGCTGGGGTGGGGCCCAGCCAGACACCCAGAGTGACCAGTAGCCCCTGTCCGTGGGCTTCTCCATGTGTTTGATACTTCTGAAGTGTTTCCTGCTCTTGGAGTTCCCCATTTGTCCAGGTTTTCCAAGGAAATACTGTAGCAGAGCAAGCATGGAACTAGTTTTCATTTGAGCCCAAGGGAGTAAGGAATTAAAGGAAAAGAGGGGGAATGTGCAGTGATTGAGCATCTGTCTTGCTGTGTAATAGAAATCATAAATCCAGATTTGCCTGAAATTTCTTTGGATATGAAATCTGATGGATTCAGCCTGTGAGAGGGCAGCTGACTGCTTGCAAGGGATCCCTGGCAAATCTCAGTTCTGATGAACCGATCCAATTCCATTTGATTTCAGTTGTTGAGGTTTAGAGTTTAAGGCTGTCATTGTTTACGGTTTCTGTAGTTGTGACCTGGTGTGGCAGGGTTTGTCTTACACCAAGGTGGGACTCTGGCCAATCTCTTTCCTTTTGGGCTGCAGTAGGAGCCAGAAGATATTTGGAACTGGACTTTTTTCTGTTTCTGAGCCTAGCTTGGCATTTTACTAGATGTTTTCCTCTTGATTTATTTTGCTTTCTGGAGTCTCCTTGTCCCTGCACAGGCTGATTTCCCCTTGGTAAGCCAAGTGTCCTTGCTACCCATGGCATCCAAAGGTGACACATGGGGCTGGAAGGAGCCACCTGAGGAACTGGATTTAGGGACATGTGACATCAGACATGTTTGTAGGGCCTGTAAAGTCCAAAGACATTTCCAAGGGCATCTGTGCTCTCAGGTGGTTTGTGTGAAACCCCAAAAGCCTCCATTGCAGTGAGACATGGCAGGGACATGAGTGGTTCCTTTAAGCCCCACATCTCCCCTTTGGATGCAGTGGGAAATGAGCTGGAGCCCTGGTGGGACTGTGGTCCCTGCCAGAGGAATGAGCTGGAGCCCTGGAGGCTTTGCTGCTGTAGCTCGGTGGTGTTTCCTTCCTCACTGAACACCTCACTTCTGCTTCCAAACTGTGGCACGAGTTCAGCTCTGGGGTGAGCTGCTCTCCCAGGAGGGGACTCCGTGGGAATTCACTTGCCTCTGGAATAAAACTTTTTACCAGTATTTTATACATAAAAGAGCAAGGGTGGGATTGATTCATGTGATGTTCTGTGAATAAAGATTTTTTCAACCAAAATAAAATTTCTTTTTACCTTAGCCTACATGTTAGGGCCAAAATAAACAAGCAGGACTAGTTCCAGGATTGATCCTGGTTCACTGTGGATGGAGGAGGGATGCTGCAGGGGAGGGGGCCACAGGGGTGCTGCAGGGGGCTCCCATGTGGGTCACAGTAGGAAATGGGTCCCACTGCACTGGGGTTGGAAGGGGCAGGAGCCTGTGCTGGACCTCACTGGGCAGACTGGTGGGATGTGGCAGGCAGGGACAGCCCCAGAGCTGGTGGGGGCTCAGAAAGGGAGCTGGAAATGAGTGGGTGATGGACATCCAGGCCCTGGCTGTGCTCTGCCCACCCCTGCCCCTGTAGGTCCTCTCCCTCTCTACCTGCCAGGGATGCAGGTGAGTGGGTTCTAAATAAGAGGAGTGAAGAAAGAGCTTGGAGGGCAAAATGTGGCTGTTGATAAAGAGATTGTGGATATAAAATGTGAGATCAAGGGGTTGGATTATCTAACTCTTGCCTTTAAGTTCTGTTTTGAAGTCATTCCAGCCCCCACAGCTACAAAACACTCAATAAATCAGAAAATACTCAGCAAAGAATGCAGAACACTGTCTGTGCTGTATATATGGACTTGATGCAGAGGTGGGACCAGCCTGTGGTAGTGCTGGGACAGGGCTGCACTGGGTCCTGTCCAGGGTGGGCCCCTGAGGGGCTTTGATACTGTGAACAGCAGCTGGAAATGGGACTGATGCTTCAGGAGCATGTTTGAGAGTGACTGAGCATGTGGAAGAAATCCAGGAAAGATTTTATGTCCTGGTTTCACCTGGGATTGAGTTAATTTTCTCCCAGCAGTTGGTCCAGGATTGTGTTTGGGATTCAGTACGGGAATGATGTTGGTAACACAGGGATGGTTTGTGTTCGCTCTAAATCAGGGACTTCTCCGTTTCCCAGGCTCTGCCAGCGAGCAGAGGCTCAAGAAGCTGGGAGGGAGCAGGGCCAGGACAGGTGACCCAAACTGGCCAAAGGGATATTCCACACCCTGAGAGTCATTCCAAGTACATAAACTGGAGGGAGGAGTAGGCTGGGAGGGGTCAGAGGGTGGTGAACAACTGTACTGGCCAGCACTTGTCTGTCTTGGGTTTATGTCTCCCCCTCTATCATTATTTTTTTATTATTATGAATTATATCTAACTTTGTTTCAATTATTAAACCATTCTTAACTCAGCCTGTGAGTTTTACTTCCCCCTCCCTCCAATTCCCCCATGTCCCCGCGTGGGGGGGCAGTGAGCTGTGATCTTCAGTTGCTGGCGGGGTTAAATCTGAGAGGGAAAAGTTTTTAAACAATGATTTAAACAATACAGTCAGTATTTAAGCACTTAAAACCAGTGAAATGAGGTAATGTGCAAAATAGAGGAGGAGATAATGGGTGATAAGACATGATGGTTGGGTGGGACATAATTTAGAAGGAAGACAGTGCAGATAAGCACCAGAGGATGTTTGTACTTGGCTGGGAACCAAAGCCTGCTGTGTGCCTCTCCCTGTTCACTCTTCCTCAGGTTAACCCTGCAATGTCTGAGCACAAGGGGCTGTGTTAAAAATCAACCTCCTTTAGTGCAACACACAGCCCATGGCAACACTGCCCAGGGCTGGAAGTCTCAGCTGGAGGAGGGAAATGTCTCTTCCTGAGCTGTAACAGGCGAAGGTGTTGTGTTTTCCCGTGTAAAGGGAAAGGCTCTGTCAGCTCCGTGCTCCTGCCTCACTTTCCCTCCCCAGCCTCCTGAGCTCTCCCTGCACCAGTCCCGGGGATTCCTGGCAGGGAGTTTCCCTCTTTGCCCCCCCAGGCATCGTTGGGCTCCTGTTCCATCACTCCTGGATATCTTTGTGCCTTGGCTTAGGGAGGGAAAGGGCCGAGAAAGGAAGGGGGAGAGGGGAACAAAGGATCAAAGTCTATCAGCGTTTTGAAAAGGGGCAGTAGAAATTAAACCCCAGCAAGACTGGAAATGATTCTGGAGTTGCAAAATACAGGGCAGGAATACTGTCAGAGCCCTTGGCTGTGCTGGACCCAGCAAAAGGGAGCTGCTGCCCTGGGCCATTATGGGATGTCTGCATCAGGTGTGTAGGGATGGGGTCAGGAAAGCCAGGGCACAGATGGAACAGGACTTGGCAAGGGATATAGGTCAGAACAGAAGGGCCAAGGAGAGTGCACCCTCCTGATGGAACAGAAGGGAGAAGTAGTGGCAATGGGCTGGGGCTGTGCAGCCTGCAGAAGGGAAGGCACCCAGGAGACCTCAGAGTCAATTCCAGAACCAGAAGGGAGCTTATAAAACAGAGGAAGAGAGACTTCTTACACAGGCAGTGATAGGAAAAGGGAAAAGTTTTTAATTAAAAGAGGGGAGATTTAGATTAGATGTTAGGAAGAAATTCTTCCCTGTGAGGGTGGGTAAGGCCCTGGCACAGGTCACCCAGAGCAGCCCCAGGTTGCCCCTGGATCCACTGAAGTGTCCAAGGCCAGGCTGGACAGGGCTTGGAGCAATCTGGGACAGTGG